>OX063280.1:3007500-3272500 GCA_944039245.1 Nebria salina
GGCGTAAAAATCTACGCTCCAGGGTTAGTAGGGATTGAGTTGCCCATTCAGGCGCCACCGCCAACCATATTGCTCTGTAGTCTGCTACGAGATAGTACCCATGATTTCTTCCTTTTTGGTTTATCAAAGTGGATTCATTTTTCATCACCAGTGACTATACGGTGCAGAAAACACTTTCATTTATGCCTGGAAAGCAGCATTTCACATGTTGAAATTCGGCGTTCAACGTTTCTCGGCGTCAATTCATATTGAACGCAATTTCCTTGTTTTTGAATCATTCCTTATGATTTCAACCTATGTGAAATAGCTTGTTGAGTCACTCCTAATGTTAGTGGAAGTTCTTCTTGCGTTTGACACGAAATAGGTTTTGACCGGCGCCGCAACATGTACACTTTCGGCCTTCAGCTACGGTTTTTGTCTTCGAAGTCAAATTCACCGTTCTTAATCTTTTGATTCCACTCACGACAAATTCTTTCACTTAAGGCAGCCTCAACCTATGCTTCTACAAGCGATCGATGCGCCTCAGCTGCAGATTTCTTCAAATTGGAGAAGTCGATCAAAAGTTCCCGCAAATGGCGCTTATTAGGCTCGACATTTTCGCACACTTAAGAATATATTATACTAATAAAAAATCACTAATATTTTAAGGTAATGTCGTTGACAGATGTCCAACCTTACGATAATGACGTTTTACATCTGACAATTTTAACCAACCCCTTCCGACTCTACTATTATATATATATATGACGGGATTTACTCGCTGACGAGACATTTGTAGATGGTTCTGACAATCAATAGTGATCAATAGAGCGGACCGAAACTTAGCCTAATTCGACATATTCATTAGTTTCATTATATTGACAGTTCGTAAAATGCCCAATTGTTGTGCCGGTAAAAATGCAGCAAGTCCAGATTTAGATGAAATGCAAGATCCTTATCCTAAACCAAATATAGGATTAAAGCAATTCATTCGTACTTTCGAATATAATTTTGACAGGCATAAAGACAGCGTAGACGTTATTAATAAAATTTTAGGTGATTTAATAACATCAAAAAACTGGACATTCCGAGAGCACAAATTTAAAATAATTTCTAGAATTATTTTCATTTTTCTAAACATACGTCTAAAGCGTAATTGTATATTCTTAAATTCAGATCATAAAGAAAATTCACATAAAAAAAGTTGGCAAAAAATGGAAAAACTAAATATATATATATATATATATATATATATATATATATATATATATATATATATATATATATATATATAAGATATAATTTGTGTGTATTGCTTTGTACCCCTATGATTTCCCACTACAAATACCACCAAAATTTATATTTTTACTTAAAAGTTAAATTAATTTGATTTGATGGTTATTGCTTCATCCAATATAAAATAAAAAAATATTATCAAAAGTGTCAAAAGTTTGAGTCAGTGGGGGCTGATTAAAACTATAACTTATGGTGGCGCCAACTTTAGTCAAACGGCGGAAACTTATTAGTACACCAATAATATATTACTAACCGTGGAACCCTTTATCACTATATATATTTCTTAACATAAATAATAAGTGTCAAACTCCAAATTATTTAAGTTTTTGTGTTAAAACATCTGCAGTGACATGCACCGAACTTTCTTACTCCCATTTGGGTTAAACCACATTGCAGTTTCATTATTTTTCTAATTTATAATATTTGCTCTAACCTTTAGATCACTTTTACACTAAAAATTTCTTAGAATAAATATTAAACGTCAAACTTCAAATTATTTAAATTGACGGGCGCAGATGATACGATTTATGTATAATTAAATATAATAAGAAGAAATTTAAATAGCCATTATTTTGAAACCAGTACTCTATTTGGAAAAAAAAATTCAAAAAGAAGTTATGCGAAATATAAATACCGTTACTTTTTGTCACTAAAATTTTTCTGTAACTGTAACCATTTTTGAGTAATTACTGAAACTGAAAAAAAATACTACATTAAACAGGCACTTCCGCTTAGAATATATTTTTCAAAAATAGAAGTTGAACATCCCAGGCATACGCACATCTTAAGTGTAAGGTTTCATAACATTAGCTTCAAACGTTTAGGCTGTAGAGAGCAGACACCCACTCACGTACACACACACACACACACACACACACACGCACACACACACACACACACGCACACACACACACCCACGCTCACACACTCACACACACACACACACCCACGCTCACACACACACACACACACACACACACACACACACACACACACACAGACACACAGACGGACGTCATACCAAAAATAGTTGGAATCGATTCAGGGAAGGTCAAAACGTATATTTCCCTTAAAATATCGAGAAGAAATTAAAAATTGACAGAAATATATTTAGTGAAAAACGGTTCCAAAGGTTAGTAAAATATTATAAATTGGAAATATAATAAAACTGTCATATGATCTAACCAAAATGCGTATAAGAAAGTTCAGTGCAAGCCACTACAGATGTTTTTAATGTTTAATATCACGAAACAACAAACACAAAATAAAAACAAGCGTAGCAGTAAAAAAATTTAGAAACTTACGAGATCAAAAATGCCTATAAACAAACTTCCAGTTCGTACGGAAAACCCACAACAGCATTGTTGAATTCTCAAATTAAAGAACCTGTTACAAAATAATCGATATTTAATTATCTATATATTAAATGTACGTAAGCATAGATAGATTTTACACTTACATACTGTTACCTGCGTTATGACTGGTGCAGGTACTGAATGTATAAACTCTGAAATTTATATGAAAATGTATATGATTTAATATAAGTACAGTGAGCGCAGTAAGTATTCGTACAGCACTTGCTGCATATTTTATCTTATCAAAATCTTATCTGCCATTGACTAACAAATTATCAATGAGTTTTTAATTGGCTTTTAACTCTCTTATACGCAGTTTAAAAAAGTATTATTTAATTTATATTGAATCTTCTTGTTCCAGATTCTGTATTATTGAAAAAATGAAAGGTTATTTTTTTCCCCAATATTGGTTTGAGAGTGCTATTATATTTTAACATAAATTGATTAAAGTAGTATTGAAACAAAGTTTTAAAGAAATTGTTGATGATAATTTATTAATCTATTACATAACTTAAGATAAATAATAGTGATAATTTATTAATCTAATATATTCTCGGAAAGAGTCACCATTGATATTTAAAACATGTCTTATGATTGTAAAACCAATTTGCACTGACGTTCACAGATCGTATGATTATCTACTTGCTTACAAGATATTGCAAAACAATTCTTATCTTCAATTCGAACTCCATCAATGAAGTCCACTTGAAGTTGTGAAATCATCTCTTGCAGTTCTTGGTTTACTAGATTTTGCTGTAATGTTTGTTCCTCTATTTGATCTCTTGCTATTGTAGCAGGATTTTGTTGCGCACCATCATCATGAACATCTCTTTTGGATTTCTTGAAATCGTTCAAATCAAAGTTGAACCATGGCTCTACTTTTATTATGAGATCTGCCTTCGCATGTGCTTCTACAGTAGTAGTTTGTAGAACAGACACATGACCAATACGACCACAGCACAAAATAATATGTTACGCATTTTGAATATATGTTATTGAAATCAACGTATAACATAGAAGTAACTGTGGATGTTCGATTGAATATACTTCCTTATATACAAAACTCTAAATGAGTATGTGTTGAACAAATTACAACTAAAGAAATAAAATAATTTTTCTCAACCAAAAGATAAATGAACGATGATGAAATTAAGGGAATGGTTATATTTGTGTTAAGTTATTACGAAATTATGAAAGAGAAATCATAAAATATTACTGAAAACAAAATTAGTTTGGGCAACGCGGATAATTAAAAATCAGGAATTTTATTATCCTTACATTCCTAGTCTATCCTATCATCAATCAGCCGTGTAGTAACTTTTCTACTAATCATAAATGATAATTTGAACGAAAGAAATCTAATCTTTACTGGCTTTTGAGATATAGTCACACACACACACACATATACAGAAAGAGGTCCTTTTTATTACTTCGTATAAGGAAATAAAAAATACCGTGAAAGATATAACATAATATTGTGTAATTATTAATTATCGTATACATTGATTTTATACATGTCAACAATGATGTGACGTTCAAAATACAATATTTTAAATCTATAAAATACGCATATCCATCTTTTTTAACATAAGTGCATAAGTTGCCTAAATGATATATTCTTTAACCATTGCTATTGCAGAAATTGAAAAAATAAATAAAAAGCATTGACTTGGTCAATGCGCAAATACTGTAATAATGAAAAATATCGAGATTTCAACGGATATATACGTTTTGTTCTTCCCTGAATCAGGTGTGTGTGCCAATGTGTTTGTGGGTCTGTGTATATATGGGAATGTGTGTGCAAGTTTCTGTTTGTGAGTATAAGGGGGAAAGAAACCTTTTTACCACAAAACAGTTGATATTTGTACCATTAAAGTTTTACCATGAAACTTCAAGAGATTTGTTATAAGATGTTTTTTATCCTTTCTGCAATCTGTCTGCAAACGTTCTATAGTAAAGAATTAGGTTTATAGCTTCATAATATTATTTGTTATAGCTGAGGCAATAAGTTTCAGAACGCTGCGAGCCACTCTCTCCAACGTCTGAAAACTTACCCCCTGTATCGTGGGATTCACCTTACCGGTACTGTAATCGTAACGGCAAGCCGGTTGATCAGGTAGGGTTAGTATTTGACTCTCCGTTTCGCAAGAATACGAAGCCAAAGTGGTGTGTTGCATAAGCTCAACCACCAAGATCATCATCTCCTTACTGACGGGTCTCCACGCACGGTAAACACGCGGATGAGCAAACGTTGGTAAGAATAGTCAGCAGAAGATTAGCCCACTAATCTTCCGGGAAGATTATTGAATGAACCAGTAGAGTTGCTGCGGGTGAATCCTTATCCCCCACCAGCAGGGGGATATACGTATACAGAATAATGATTCTATTTACATAAAAACATGTAGTTCAAGAAAATAAAAATTACATATACTTGACACACCATGCAGCAAGCAAGTACTTGTTAAAAGTTTTATAACAGTTTTACTCTCTTATACGCAGTATAAGTAAGTATTGTAATCATGAAAAATTTCGATCACGAGATTTTAACGGATATATACGTTTTGATCTTCCCTGAATCGATTCCAACTATTTTTGGACTGACGTCTGTCTGTGTGTGTCTATGTTCTCTACAGCCTAAACGGTAGAAGCTAAAATTATGATACTTTAAACTTACGATTTGCATATGCCTAGGGTGTGCACCTCCTTTTTTTGAAAAACATATTCAATGCTAAAGTGCCTGTTTACCCAAGTCATGTTTTGCATGTTCTTAATTGTGCCCTATACAACTTAATTGCAAAGTGTGATTCACCATGAAAGTGACCAAAATTAAGAGACTGTTTATCATCAATTAGGGTAAGAATCTGGTGTGGTAGTTAGTTTATTTAAAATAACAGGAAGTAGTTGTGGTGCCAATTGCAAAGTGCAATTCATCAATAATATGACCAAAATTAAGAATGCTTTTCAAAAAATATATCAGGAAAGTACTGCCTCCCCTTAATGTAGCATAGTCGCCGCCTATGAAGGTTAAAAATCGGCCAGTCAAAGTTAATTTTCCAAACTAAACAATGGCGCAACATAATAACATGATATTTCCATAAATATTACACGTTTTTAGCATAAAATGTTGTTTCTTCTCTATAAAAATACATAAAAATGTGCTTTTGCGGCCTAATATTAAGGTTTTGAGAGGTATATAATGGTAATTTCACAAAATTTTTAAAATTAAATTAGATAAATAATGAAACTACGATGTGGCTCAACCCAAATGCGTATAAGAAAATTCGGTGCATGACACTGCAGATGTTTTGATATTGCTATGTAATTGGCAATCCTGGTTGCAAATAAAAACATGAATCCTCCAATTGAAGTAATCTATAATAAAATAATATTTTTCGATGTGAAATTAATAATAGTTAATTTATTAAAATATTTAAATAGAGAGTTTCATTTAATTTCATCATATCTATATTTATAATAACGATTGATACGTTTCAAATAGAACACCACTTCTAAAATCATTTCTGATGGAAGAAAACAAAAATCCACGTCACTGATAGCTTAAATTAATCTTCAGGTTTAATATATAAGTATTTACTTGAGGAATGTTTATTTATAAGAAATATTGAAAGTGTGAATGTTTCTGTCAAACTACTAGTATAATCAAATATGTTTTCAGGCTGCGTGGCTTCACCAATACATAATAATGTATTTTTGTGATTTCTGCTAAAACTGGAAAATGGTTGTACTTATAGCAAAAATAGTTAGAATAAAAATTATAGATATAAATGTTTTGTATACCCTTTATATGAATATTTTTTCAAGAACGGTACCGGAAACTAGAAAATAGCTATTGGGTTTGGTTTTTATTATAATTATTTTCACAAAACTCGTATAAACAAAAACAACCTTAAATCATTATGCTGCGTTTGTTAGGTTTCGTTGTATTTTTACATTTTCTACAACGAAACCAAACAAAACGCAGCATATTGCGCATGCGCAGAGACGCATTTAACATAAAATGCATTTTCAATTTGAAAATATAGCTTTATGAAATATGTTCGCCATTGCATACATAAAACAGCATAAAGGTTATTCTATTGCTCCTAACATATCGATTTTTTTCATTGATTCATCAACAAGTATAGGTGTAATGTCTCAAAATAAATGAGCCATAAGGTTAACTAGTCTCTCAGCGTTGAACGCGAACATGTTTGAACCCCGCATCTTTTGTCACGTGCTCACTTTTTTTGCCTATACTTCTAATAAATGTCATCGAAGACGTGTTGTTTCAGAGGATAACGCATACAAAGCAGCAGCACATAATGCCGCTGCGCATGCAAGCAGCATTTCGTCATGTGTAATAGATTGAAATTAAATTAAATAACCAAACAAAACGTGAAATCAAATCTGTCAAAACAAATTTTTTTTGGTTAGTTTATAGAGAGAGAAAGATATATTCTTCTTTTTCTTCACATTGCTGTGCTGCGCGTCTTATAAAACCTCCCAAATGTTTTATGTTCTGTGCTATGTTATTTTCTGTGCTCTGTGCAACTTATAAATCCACCTTAAATAGTAAATCTAAATTATTCTATTCAAATTATGAATTAGTGATGAGTATCATTATTTCTAACTACAAGCCGGAAATTACTCTTTTAAAATATGTTGCCAAATATTTCTAGTTTATCATACAGATAAATATCCACTCTCACCCATTTATTATTATTTATTTTTCTAATTTAAATGAACATATTAAACAAAATTGTAATTGTGTTTTTTTATTGTATACGCATTAAATTTTTAATCTTGCGCTTTCTGTGGCAACTTGGCTTCTGAAAGATCCAGATAGTAACTCCAACTACATTTCCAAAAGTGAACTCTAAATACTGAAACATAGGTTTATTATCCTTGTATTCTCATAAATCTTAAAGTACATTCACCTGCGGCTACAATGCTAATGACAACAGTAATTAGTTCTTCATATTCACCATCTGCAAATATTATAATTATCATTCCTAAAATATCGAATGGGGAGAGAGTTAATCCTATTCCAACCACTATAAGCCATGGTAATAGAAAACCTTTTATTCTCTATAACATAAAATTTCATTAAAATGTATTTATGAGTATTTAGATTTAATTATTTTTTTAAGTTCAAGTTCAACCTTGATTTTTATTTTCTTGAAGCACATTTCTTTATGTAAACAAAATAATTATTCTGTTTACATAAAAACATGTGATTCAAGAACATAAAAATTACTTACACTTGACACACCATACAGCAAGCAAGTACTTGCTAAAAATTTTATAAAGTAGGTTATCAGTGGGGTTTCTAATTCCATGGAATTGTCTTCATCGGCTACCATATATATCATCACTAATACGGCAATTGAAGTAAACTATAATAAAATAATAACTTGCAATGTGAAATAAATGATAGTTTTAAAGTATTTTAATATAGAGTTTCATTTAATTTCCATCATATCTATATTTATAATAATAATTGATACGATTCAAATAGTACACCATTTCTAAATACATCTCTGATGGAAGAAGAAAGAAAAAACTATATCTGCAATGTTTTCCACTGAAATTTCTTTTACGCATTTTGGTTAGATCAGGTTTTTATTATTTTCGTAAATAATATTAAGTGTACAAATAAGTTTCCGCCGTTTTTTATCACAAATTGGGCATCTATTGTAAAAGAAAGGAACTTACTCTTTTATTCGAAGTATTGTCCATCGCTTGCTACTACTTTTTCCCATCTTTCTGGCAGCATACGGATACCGCGTCGGAAGAATGCTACATCTTCTGAGGCTATCCACGAATCGAACCAATTCTTGGTATGATGTTAAGTGTTGCTCAGTCAGGCCATGCGCCATCGATCGAAACAAGTAGAAATCAGAAGGAGCTATGTCTGGTGAATACGGAGGGTGAGGTAAAACTTCCCAAGTGAGTGTTTCCAAATAGGTTTTGACCGGCGCCGCAACATGTGCACGAGCATTATCATGCAAGAGTATAATTTTATCGTGTCTGGAGTAGTAGTTTGCGCGCTTTTAATTGAGTGCTCGACTCAATCTCAACAATTGTGTTACATAGACAGCCCCAGTAATGATTTAGTTCGGTTTGAGCAACTCATATTACACTACATAAAGCTGATCTCGCCAATTACAACCCAAGAGTTTTTTCCATAAATATTTGGCTTAGCTGTAGATGTTGAAGCTAGGCCAGGTAGTACCCATGATTTCTTCCTTTTTTATTTATCAAAGTGGATCCATTTTTCATCACCAGTGACTATACGGTGCAGAAAATACTTTCATTTATGCCTGGAAAGCAGCATTTCACATGTTGAAATTCGGCGTTCAACGTTTCTCGGCGTTAGTTCATATTGAACGCATTTTCCTTGTTTTTGAATCATTCCTTATGATTTCAACCTATGTGAAATAGCTTGTTGAATCACTCTTAAGGTGAGTGGAAGTTCTTCTTGCATTTGACACGAATCTTGATCCAATAATGCTTTCAATTCCGCGTTCTTCGCTCGGTTTATTAACCCAATACCAGGCCTGAGACTCGTTTGAAGCTCGTAAATTCGCGTGGATTGAGCTCGGTACCCGTGCGGAAAACGTTACACTTACCGAGCTCAATCCACCCGTAACTAACGTGGACTTGTGCTATTTCTGCGGTAGTTCGCGCATGCGCCATATTTATTATTTACTTTGTTTTGTTATGTTGTGAAATACAAATCGAGTTTTAGCGAAATAAATTAAAGTTTTATAAAATAAGGTATGGAAGTAGTAGCAGCAGATAATTTTGTTCTTATGGTATTTATTCACTCAAATATAACAAAAGTTGCTGATGTAACAGCCACGACATGGTTACTTCCATATAATGAACAAGATTCATATTTATTAAAATATCGGCACGTAAACTTCAAAGCTCGAATCACGTGTAACCGGTTCGCACGGGTACTTGTAACGTTTTCCGCATAGGAAAATGACGTTTCACATCTGACAATTTTAACCATAACTTACTGGTGGCGCCAACATTTGTCAAACGGCGGAATCTTATTTGTACACCAATAATATTTTACTAACAGTAGGAACCCTGTTTCACTACATATATTTCTTAAAATAAACATTAAATGTCAAACTCCAAATTATTTAAATTTTTATGTTAAACAATTGACAGAAATATATTTCGTGAAAAGATTAGTAAAATATTATTAATTGAAAAAATAATAAAACTTTCATATGATCTAACCAAAATGCATATAAGAAAGTTCAGTGCAAGCCACTACAGATGTTTTTAATGCTTAACCTGCTAACCGAAGAGGATTTTTAAATACGTCTAACGTAAACCGTATCGGGTACGGGCAGGACATATGAATACGTCCTTGAAATATATGTTGCGTCCTGGAACGGTCGAGCAAATATTTTCGAACAAAAAAAAAAAAAAGAAATATATATATATATATATATATATTTCATAGTCATTTCATTTATTTTAAGAATAAATAAAAAATGAAATTACGTCATCCGGGCGTGACGTGCTGACATGTCCTAGTGAAAGAGTTCACACCCGTTATACGTTGCGTAATATAAAAGAAAACTCCCCGGTTAGCAGGTTAATATCACGAAACAACAAACACAAAATAAAAACCAGCATAGCATTAAAAACATTTAGGAACTTACTAAATCAAAAATGCCTATAATCACACTTCCTTTTCTTACGGAAGCCCCACAAACGCTTTGTTGAATTCTCAAATTGACAAACCTGTTACAAAATAATCGATATTTAATTATCTTTATATTAAATGTACGTAGGCATAGATAGATTTTACACTTACATACTGTTACTTGCGTTATGACTGGTACAGGTACTGAATGTCTAAATTCTGAAATTTATATGGAAATGTATATGATTTAATATACGTATGTGCAGTGAGCGTAGTAAGCGCAGTAAGAATTCCTACAGGTCAAGTATGTATATTTTATCTTATCAAAATATTGCTTGTTGAAACATTATCAGTCATTGTATATAAATTATAAAAGAGTTTTTAATTGGCTTTTAACTTTCATATACGCAGTTTAAAAAAGTATTGTTTAATTTAAATTGAATTTTCTTGTTCCAGATTCTGTATTATTGAAAAAATAAAAGGTTATTTTTTCCTCAATATTTGTTTTTATATTAGTATTGAAACACAGTTTTAACGAAATTTTTTATGTTAATTTATTAATCCATTAATCTAGTACTTAACTTAAGATAAATAATAGTGATAATTTATTAAGCTAATAATCAAATAAATAACTTATATATATATATATATATATATATATATATATATATATATATATATATATATATATGTAATTTAAATCAACGTATAACTAGAGTAGTAGTTAATAACTAACTACTTTTTATATTTAATTAAATACATTTTATTTAAATCAAATATATTTAATTGAACTCGAAGTATAACTTGATAGTAGTACAGAAATAACTGTGGTTGTTCGATTGAATTTACTTCCTTATATACAAAACTCTAAATGAGTATGAACAAATTACAACTATAGAAATAAAATAATTTTTCTCATCCAAAAGATAAATGAATGATGGTGAAATTAAGGGAATTGTTATATTTGTATTTAACTTAAGTTATTACGAAATTATGAAAGAGAAATCATAAAATATTACTGAAAACAAAATTAGTTTGGACAACGCGGATAATTCAAAATCTTGAATTTTATTCTCCTTACATTCCTAGTCTAACCTATCATCAATGAAAATTTGAACGAAAGAAATCTAATCTTTACTGGCTTTAGATATATAGTCACACACACACATATACAGACAGAGGTCCTTATTATTACTTCGTATAAGGAAATAAAAAATACCGTGAAAGACATAACGTAAAATTGTGTAATTATTAATTATCGTATACACTGATTTAATACATGTCAACAATGATGTGACGTTCAAAATACAATATTTTAAATTTATAAAATACTCATATCCATCTTTCTTAACATCGTGCATAAGTTGCCTAAATGATATATTCTTTAAGTAGTCATTGCTAGTGTAAAAATAAAAAATAAAAAGCATTGACTTGGTCAATGCTCAAATATTGTAATAATGAAAAATATCGAGATTTTAACGAATATATACGTTTTGTTCTTCCCTGAATAAAGTGTGGATGCTTATGTGTGTGTATGTTTATGGGTCTGTATATATGTGGAAATATATGTGTGCACGTTTGTGTTTGTGAGTGTAAGGAGGAAAGAAACCTTTTTACCACAAAACAGTTGATATTTGTACCATAAAAGTTTTATCATGAAACTTCAAGAGATTTGTTATGACATGTTTTTTATCCTTTCTGCAATCTGTGTGCAAACGTTCTATAGTAAAGACTTATGTGTATAGCTTCATAATATTATTTGTAACGACTGGGGCTGTAGATCAGAGGGTAGAGGGAGATGGAAGAACCATAGTCACCAATGAAGAGTGTTTATGGCAATAATCTTTAAAATTTTCTAAATGACGCACCAACTACTAGATGTGGTATCCGATAAAATAGTAAAATTTTAAAAGGATTAAATGTTATATATATTTAATATATTTACCAGTTATTTTACTAATCAAATTAAATTACAGATGATTTTATACTGTATATTTAAGAAAATATATTTATTTATTTCTTGGTATTTTTATCGGAATCCATTTTGCATTGCACAAAAGAAAATTAAACTGTCACTCGATTTTAATTAACATATTTATCCAACGTGCGTGTTTTTAATCGTTTTGAATTGGCATTGTGAAGTTGTTGCTTTTGAGAAATCTCTTTTTGGGCATGTAAATATTGAATCACAAATAAATGGTAAAAATTTGAAATTAAGTCTTTAATATTTTGTTCGTAGTATGCCCTTCCAAAAACGATCCTGTTGTGTTCCTGTTCGCTTTGATAGAGAAGAACGGCTTGCAAGTTGTGCGAAAGTCAGAGCACTTGTCCATATATAGTTGGAAAAATTCAACTGTCCGCAATTGTGCTCTATCCCACCTGTACATGTTTATGGATCCACTTATGTAGATGTTATTTATCAGGAATGTATCACTTTATTGCTTGGAAATTTCTATTTGAGTGATATATTATAAATATTCGGAGTGCTTATTTTTAAGTAATATCCATTTTACTTTGTATACAATAAATAAGTTGTAATCATAAAAAATCATGGGTCATTTGGTGCTCTAGGAGTTACTTATTGTTACAATAATTCAGTTCATATAGCTGTTTTCCAGTTTACTAAGAACTATAATGAATAGTAGTATTGCCGAATTATCGAATTCATTATAAAAAACTATTCATATTCGAGTGAAGGGCCAAATAATTACCAAATATTATTAATATTTAATAACTCATATATAATTCTTATAGCTTGGATATACACAAAGTAAAAGTATATCTATCCTTGTCTACCTAAAAAAAACAAGCCCTCTATGGTTTATGCGTAAACTAATCCTTGAAGTTAAACTTTGTTGGAAGTATTTAACATTGAGGTCCGTCTTTCGTTACTCTCTGCTGTAGACTTACTCACAAGTTTAGTGTCAGAAATGACAGAAATTTATTATTTAACAATTCTATTTTGATAATGTCTTACTCTGAACTCTCATAGCCGCAATTTATTTAGATCATTATTATTTTACTAATTAATAATATTTTATTAACCTCAGAAACACTGTCTTTTGTTGCGTATTAAAATCTCACTGTTGATGTATCATCATTTTAATTTTCATACTTCCATACTTCTTACGCTTAATTTAACTAACAACCCTTTTTTTGCAATTTATTTATTCTTCTATATATTCTGAGGACAAACCCGCATTGGCACACCATTTATTCTACATTCTTCAACATGAGCATCTCTTATCGTTCTCACCTATTCTACGTGCTACATTCTTAACAATGTCGTACTGCTCACTTCCATGTATTTCGTTTCCCTGTTTCTCTCTCTCTCTCTTCATTAATTCACAAATATCTCTTAAAAGATTAATTTAGTAGGATGGGCCGACACCATTCATCTCTCCCATATAAATCATTTTTGTTAATCTTTCATTCTACATTCTTTCGATATGACAATACAATTTCATTTGACTCTCAACTATTCTACGTACGTTATTTTTTACAATACCGCACTTATACCTCTACGTAATCAGCTATTTGTCTCTCCACGATAAATATCTCTCAAAGTTTCATTACCACAGCAGTCACACGCTTTTTATGCTTGGTTTGCCAAACCCAACATTCTCTACCATACATCAACGATGACGTAAGTACACCATGGTACACGCATAATGTTATTCCTAAGAAATATTAAAATTTTCTCGCATACATTCCAAACTAATTTGTAACTTTTTCTAGAAATACTCGTAAGAATATTATCTGGAGGTTTTAAGTTGTATTACTAAACCTTTATTCCTTGTAGTTAGAGTATTTATAGTAGTTTGATTTGCGGTGTAAAACATTTTGGTGTACATAACGTAAAAATACATTTTGACCAAAATATAATTCGATGTCGATCGGGGCAGTTTTGTACACTAATTTGGGGCACATTTTTACACCGTTCAATGTGCCTCATCTAAAACAGTTCTTATTTTGACAATCAGATTCGTTTAATGTTATTGTGTTTCAGAATAAATCATGGTTCGAACTTACAAGAAAAAACGTACAAACCCGGAAATTATAGGAGAAGACATGATAGCCGCAATTAAAGCTGTTAAGCACGAAAATATGTCCATAAGAAAAGCTGCGTCGGATTATGATGTGACCGATACTACTTTATTTTATAGAATTAAAAAAAAAGCATGGAAAGCAAATTTATTCATCAAAGTACACCACACGTCAAGTTTTCACAGCCACATAAGAGAAGATGTTAGAAGACAACATACTACAAAGCTCGAAAATTAATTATGGGCTTACTTACGTAGCAATAAGAAAATTAGCATTTAGCTATGCAACATTACTTAAATGTCCTTACCCAAAAAATTGGGATACTGCTAAAATGGCTGGGTTAGACTGGCTTCAAAGCTACATGAACCGAAATGTTATCCTTTCACTTAGAAAGCCAGAAAATACTAGTTTAGCAAGAGCGACCAGTTTCAATAAAACAAATGTTACTGAGTTCCAAAATAACTACGAAAGAGCTTTACATACGTATCCCTTTGCTGCTGAGAAAATATTTAACCTAGATGAGAACGGTATAACAACAAGCCCCAAATGTAGTAGCTAAGACAGGATCTAAACAAGTTGGACAGGCCGTATCCGCTGAAAGAGGACAGCTAATAACAATGTGTGCTATTGTGAATGCATGTGGCAATACAATACCACCGATATTTGTATTTCCTAAAGCTAGATTCCACGACAAAATGCTAATGGGAGCACTTCCTGGTAGCCTAGGGCTTGCAAATAGCCTAGTTACTAGATGGATGACGGGACCATTATTTATAAAAGTACTAGAGAAATTTAAAAAGTATACTAAATGCTCAAAAGATGACCCCATTCTTATTCCGATGGATAATCATGAGAGCTGTACTTTATGCTAGGGACCATGGTATGACTTTGTTAACGTTTCCACCTCATTTCACGCATAGATTACAGCTACTAGATGTTACTGTCATGGGACCCTTTAAGTCAAAACTGGCTTTAGCTCAGAATGATTGGCTAAGAAATAATCTAGGAAAGACCCAACAAACCATGATTTAGCGGCTTTAACCAATATTGCCTTTTCTACTTCATTCTCGATTAAAAACATAACTTCTGGTTTTTCGAAACCAGGAATATGGCCATTTTCCAGAAATTCTTTTTTTGACGATTATTTTGATGCAGCTTTTGTAACAGATAGGACTATTCCAGTACCTTCTGAAAGTTCATCCAACGCAAATATTTCCTTAACACTTACCCAGTCTGTGGAATTATCTACTTATGTGAATGTGACATCAAGCAATTTAAATCTGACTCTTACGCCTGAAATGGTTCAACCATTTCCTAAAGCTGGACCTAGATCTGGAAAAACCAATAGGAAGAACCAAAAATCAAGAATTTTGACAGAAACCCCAGAGAAAAATGACATTGAGGCCCAGACATTATTTCGGATATCAAATAAAAGAAAACTTACCATGAATTGGGCAGAAGTAAATAAAGCAAATTGTAGGCTAAAAAATAACAAAAGATTATTGAGGATAATTCTGACAGTGAGAGCAACTATTCTGTCCAAGATTCATCAGATAACCTGGAATTAGAAGACTCAGATCCTGAATGAGGGTAATTTTGTATTGATAAAATTCAACTCGAAGAAAATAGTAAGGCAATTCGTAGGCCAAATTGAAAAAAAATCAATGAAACTGGAAATGAAGATCAAGTAAAATACATGAAGCGAAGTTTAATCTAGGATAATAAAATAATTAAATTTATTTTTCCTGAAATTGCTGAATCAAGTGTTGTCAACCTACAAGATATAAATAAATAAATAAATAAAATTTTTTTGCAGGAATGCCGTCAATAAATTTAATTTATAAGAAACCGTCAACGTTTCGACAACACAGTTGTCTTCTTCAGGAGACTACAAAGGACCATACATTCAATTATACTAGCTTATACTTATATAAAATACAAATAGGAAACTACAAGATATATTTTTGAAACTGCCGAAGCTATCAAGCACCGGGGGCACATCAAGAGCTATGACACTTTTATCGTTTAACATTGACTTAAGTGGTTTTACATTTCTAAAATGATTATTTACTATTTGTTCAAAGCTACCCTAGGCCTGTTCAAATATTTTTTTATTACTTTTATAATGATTATATTATAACACAGTCTAAAATAAAACATAGAAGAAAAGTTTTACATTCCGAGTAATAAGAGTTTTTCAAAAAAACGTTCGAAGGTACCCCTTTCTCCCCTATATATCACGGTTGCTGCTATGAACTGAAACATAAATAACATGTATTTGTATTTAGACGATCAGTAGAAGGGCGGTTATTAGGAAGTTTAAATTATTGTCTACCAAAAAAAAAATTGAGTGCAACAAACTGATCATCTAAACTTGCATTTAGAATAATAAATGAATCTTACCGAATGAAGAAAGCTAATGTCTAGCTTAACAAATCCATTGGCAGCAAATGCGTCTCTTTCGTGGATTTTTCGTCGACGAGCGAAACGACGGATTGAATTTTGGAATGTAACTTTGTTTTTAAAAATGACCTACATATTAGTTCTATCTGTACATTAATTTTGATATATTTTACTATGTGGTAATTTTTAACATTCTTATACGCAGAATAAGTAAGTATTGTAATCACGAATGATTTCGATTTCTAGATTTTAATACTTACTTATACTGCGTATAAGAAAGTAATAAGGATGTCGAATTGTAAGTAAAGAAAATAAAAATAGCAGTTTATGTAAAAAAAAAAAACATTGTATAATATTAACCCTAGAATGGCACCGTGGGTCTCTGAGACCCCAGAGCTGAAAAAACGTTTGTAATTTAATGGTGTTTATGAATTGGAGATTTTACATGGAAGGGGAAAAATATATAGACCTCTGTCGGCATATTGCGTAAATCTCAGCTTCATATGGTATTTTACCGCCTAATAACACGCTACTGAATTTGCTTCCGGGTCTCTGTGACCTCACGGTGTCATTAACGGAACTGATTTAGTATAAAAAAAAATTTTTAATTTGATTTCTAGTGAATCAAGATTATTTCCAGTTTCCAATTTATTTTCATTCTTGTAATTATTAATTTATTTTAACATATACATATATAAATAATTTTAATTATTGTGTTTTTTTCTCTCGTATAATGATGAATAAAATAAGCCAATAAGAAGTCCACTCGACAATCAAATAGGCAAACATAGTTAATCCTACCATTGATAAAGCGGTGAAAAATAAATATTGAATGAATCGATATTTTTCAAGGCCATTTGAGAATCAGATAACTTATCAAACATATCAAATTACATTATACTTTTGAAAAAGCACACTATAGTAACAAAAAAAATTTGCGTGAATAAAATTCCCAGAACGTGGGATAGTGTTCTTTTAATTAATGATTTATCTTTATTAAAATTCCATATATTTTCTAATAAAAATTTAGCTCCTCAGCCGGTTTCGATTATGATTAAGAATTATTATCGTATTTAGTTATCACATATCGGCGTTGCCATGGTAATCCATAAACAGAGTAATGCGATATGCCTAATAATTTAATCATAATGTGAAATGGTTTTCCTGCTCCATGAAAATCTAGTAAATTTTTCATTGTCATCACAAATTTTGTTTTATGCGTTTTTATAAAATTGCTTCATAAAGTTATTTGCATTTGTTCTTAATCACTGTTATAGTTGAAATTCGAATTCGTAATGTGGAAATTAATCAATTTTCAATTAATAATCATTTAATTTCGAAGTAAATGCCTTAAGAAATTAAACTTATGTTTTCTTAATTAAGTATAGGAATTTTTATAACTTTCTAATATGTAATAATAACAGTTAACGTGTGATGGCGTCGTTTGTATGCACATACATAGAGTTTAAACACATTTAGTCAATAGCCAGATATTGCATATGTTTTAAGTTTCTTCAATGTGTACGATAAGAATAAGGTGTGGTAGTAAACACGCGCACGCGCACACACACGCACACATACACTCACTGACACACGCACACACACACACAAACACACACACACACACACATCACACACCAACACACATTCTAAAAATGGTCGGAATTGATTAGTTATACATTTTTCATTATTTATTTTCGTAATTTAAATGAACATGTATCAAACAAAATTGTAGTTGTGTTATTTTATTGTATACACATTAAATCTTTAATCTTTCACTTTCTGTGGCAATTTGGCTTCTGAAAGCTCCAGATAATAACTCCAAACACATTTCCAAAAGTGAACTCCAAACACTGAAACATAGGTTTATTATCCTTGTATTTTCATAAATCTTATAGCAAATATTAATTCACCTAGGGCAAAGATGCTAAGTACAACAGTAATTAGTTCTTCATAATCACCATCTGCAAATATTGAAACTAGCAATGCTAAAATACCGAATGGGGCGATAATTATTCCTATTCCACCCATTATAAGCCATGGTAATAAAAAACCTTTTATTCTCTATAACATAAAATAACATTAACATGTATTTATGAGTATTTAGATTTAATTAATTTTTGAAGATAATTCTTAATTTTTGTTTTCTTGAAGCACATATCTTTACGTAAACAGAATAATAATTCTGTTTACATAAAAACATGTGGTTAAAGAATATAAAAATTACTTACACTTGTCACCCCATGCAGCAAGCAAGAACTTTTTAAAATATGTATTACGTTCATTAACAGTGAAATTCCTATTGCCAAGGAATTGGCTTCTTCGGCTACAATTAATATCACAACTAACCAAAAAATTGAAATAATCTATAATAAAATAATAATTTGCAATTT
The DNA here is from genome assembly GCA_944039245.1 of Nebria salina. Taxonomy (NCBI): domain Eukaryota; kingdom Metazoa; phylum Arthropoda; class Insecta; order Coleoptera; family Carabidae; genus Nebria; species Nebria salina. Next base: position 3,026,646 of record OX063280.1, read on the forward strand.
GAAATACAAGTTTTAAAGTATTTTAATATTGAGATTCATTTAATTTCCATCATATCTATTTTTATAATAATGATTCATACAAGTCAAATAGTATCCCATTACTAAATACATTTCTGATGGCAAAAAAAAGAAATAAAATATCTGCAATGTCTTCCACTGAAATTATTTATACGCATTTTGGTTAGATCATATCATATTTTTATTATTTTTCTAATTAATAATATTTTACTAACCTTAGGAACCCTTTTTCACTTCATATATTTCTTAAAATAGATATTAAATGTCAAACTCCAAATTATTTAAATTGTAATGTTAAGCAACTGACAGAAATATATTTCGTGAAAAAGTGTAGTGGTTAGTAAAATATAATTAATTGGAAAAATAACAAAACTGTCATATTATCTAACCAAAATGCATATAAGAAGGTTCAGTGCAAGCCACTGCAGATGTTTTTAATGTTTAATAGCACAAAACAACAAACACAAAATAAAAACAAGCATAGCAGTAAAAAAATTTAGAAACTTACTAAATCTAAAATGCCAATAATCAAACTTCCCTTTCGTACGGAACACCCACAACAGCATTGTTGAATTCTCAAATTGAAGAACCTGTTACAAAATAATCGATATTTAATTATCTATATATTAAATGTACGTAAGCATAGATAGATTTTACACTTACATAATGTTACTTGCGTTATGACTGGTACAGGTACTGAAAGTCTAAATTCTGAAATTTATATGAAAATGTATATGATTTAATGTATGTACAGTGAGCGCAGTAAGTATTCGTACAGGTCAAATATGTATATTTTATCTTATCAAAACATTTCTTAATGAAACATTATCTGCCATTGACTAATAACTTATGAATGAGTTTTTAATTGGATTTTAACTTTCTTATACGCAGTTTAAAAAAGTATTGTTTAAATTAAATTGAATTTTCGTGTTCCAGATTCTGTATTATTGAAAGAATAAAAGGTTATTTTTTTTTCTCAATATTGGTTTGAGAGTGCTATTACATTTTCAAATAAATTCATTATAGTAATATTGAAACACAGTTTTAAAGAAATTATTCATGATAATTTATTAATCTATTAATCTAGTACTTAACTTAAGATAAATAATAGGGATAATTTATTTATCTAATAATCAAGTGCATGACTTATTTACATTCTCGGAAAGATTTAACATTGATATTTAAAACATGTCTTATGATTGTAAAACTAATTCACACTGACAGATCGTATAATTATTCACTTGCTTACAAGATATTGCAAAACAATTCTTAACTTCAATTTGAAATCCATCAATGAAGTCAACTTGGAGTTGTGAAATAATCTCTTGCAGTTCTTTGTTTACTAGATTTTGCTGTAATGTTTGCTCCTCTATTTGATCTCTTGCTATTGTAGCAGGATTTTGTTGCGCGCCATCATCATGAACATCTCTTTTGGATTTCTTGAAATCGTCCAAATCAAAGACGAAACATGGTCCTACTTTTATTTTCAGCCCTGGCTTCGGATGTGCTTCTACAGTAGTAGATTTATTGAGCAAACAAACTACCAATACGACCACAACAGAAAATAACATGTTACGCATTTTGAATTTGAAATATTTTTGTCTGAAATCAACGTACAACTAGCGTAGTATTTCAAAACTAACTGTGCTTTTTCTATTGAATTAATTTTTTTTAATTTAAATCTAATAAATTTAATTAAACCCAAAGTATAACTTCTTTGTAGTACAGAAGTAACCGTGGTCGTTCGATTGAATAGGTTACCTTTTATACCAAACTCTAAATTAGTACCTGTTCAACAAATTACAACTATAGAAATAAAATAATTTATCTCATCCAAAAGTTAAATGAATGATGGTCAAATTAATGCAGTTGTTATATTTGTTAATTAAATTTAAAGTTTGTTTGGTGGGCACTTGATGAAACATATTTAATAGGTAATAATAATTAATTTGAACACTTGGTTAGTTTCACATATAGTTAATTTATTGACGTACGTTTCGACCTTTCGGTCATCATCAGAATGATAGACTTGTATACAATTATAATACAAACATTACTTATATATAGTTTATTGTAGGGTGATATTCATAAGGGGGGAGGTACTGACATCTAGTTGGTCATTCACTATGTTTAACCCTAATCCTTTACCTGAAAAGTGTAGTATATTAAAATTTCCATCATATTTATGTAAGTTTTCTAAACAATGTGTAGAGAAGTCTGTATTATTGTTTTGGGTTTTAATTGCATTACAATGTTCCTTAATTCGAGTTCTGAAATTTCTGCTGCTTTGACCAATGTAACATATATCGCATCACATATATTGCAATTTAATTCATAGATACCTGATAATTCTAATTTGTCTTTTTTAGGTTTTTTGTTGATTAATAGACTTCCTAAGTTAGTTTTATTGGTTGTGATGGTGCTAATTGAGTGTGACTTTAATATTGCTTCGACTTTTACGGTGGTATTTGGAATGTAATTTAGGTAATCCCACTTAGTCTTTGGAGTGACTTCTGTTATATTATAGATTTGTTAAATAAATTTATTTTATTTTTTCCTAGTTTGTCTATGGTATCTGGATGGTAACCATTGTTTTTAGCTATGTGTTTTATGAGGTTTGACTCTAAATAAAAGTTTTCTGGGTTTAAAGGTATACTGTGTAATCTATGTATTAAACTATGTAATGCTGACATTTTTATTCTTTCGGAACAGATGTTTGATTATAGAATTTATGGTTGAATTTAAAATAGTTCTGATTTAAACATAAGTTAGTAAATTTAGTTCTTGTGCTTCTTGATCGTTTAATTCACTATTGTTTATATGGTCCGTTATTATTCTCTTGAGTTCTGTGGTTGGTATTGATGTAAATAAACTTTTGACATCAAATGAAACTAATTTGCAACTATGTGCGATGGTAGTATCGTTCAGGTGTTTTACTAATTCTATCGAATTCTTTATAGCATGTGTTGAATTAAAGTTTAATAATTTTGGTAGTTGTATATTGAGTTTTTGGCAGATTTTATATGCTGGTTCATTTATGTATGATACCACTGGTCTCATCAGGCTATCTTTTTGTGTAGTTTTGGTAACGTATATAAGATGGATGCCGTTGGGTTCATGTTTTTTAAGTAGTATCTATCTTTCTCATCTATGATGACATTGCATATTTTTAGTAGGGTGATTACATCTTTTTGGTATTGAGATGTTGGATCAGTTTTAGTTACTACACATTGGCTATCTTTAATTAGAGTCTCAGTTTTGTTAACGTATTCAGATCTGTTCATTATTGTGATTGAATTACCTTTACCTGCTTTGCATAGTATAAGATCTTCTGTTTCTAACTTATGCCTTATATTTTTGATGGTAATTTAACTGGTTGTACTATGAAAACACAAAAATCATTGGACAGGGAAAAAAATAACAAAAAAGACAACCAACAATATTCTTATTCATACTGACAGACAATACATCAATTATTTACTGTAAAATTATAACATGATTTTAATTAAATTTTAATATTAGTGATACTATAATAATTATAAGACAGGTACTTATAATAAAATAATGACTAACATAAGGTAATAGAAAGATTGTATTATAACCTAAGGTTAGTTTGAATAAGGTAATTATGTCAAGACATCTCACCATTCTACTGAAATATGTTAAAAATTAAGAAATTTCCTGTGATGTAAACTAGAATTTAATTTTACATTAGATATTACTGTGGATTTATTTTATCAAATACAATAATAAGAATATAAAAACAATCAATGCAACTTATCAAATTTTATTAATTTATTTCATAAAGCCATATTTCTATCAAATGTAATGCAGGAGATTACTTTTTTTTCGCAATTAAGTGCCATTCCCTCTACCCTTCCATACTTCTTACACTTCATTCAACTCACAACTCTTCTTTTTGTAATTTATTTATTCTTCTACTTATTCTGAGGACAACCTCACATTCCCACAACATGACCATCTGTTATTGTTCTCACCTATTCTACGTACTACATTCTTAACAATATCGTATTGTTCACTTCTATGTATTTCATTTCGCTGTCTCTCTCTCTCTCTTTTCAATAAATCACAAATGTCTCTTAGAAGATTAATTTAGTAGGATGGCCTCGCATTCTCACACCATTCATCTCTCCCACATACATCCTTTTTTTAATCTTTCATTCGACATTTCTTCGATATGGCAATACCATCCCATTTGACTCTCACCTATTCTACGTACAATATTTTGTACAATATCGCACTGCTCATACATCTAATCTACGTGTTCCACTTTTTATCTCTCCTTGATAAATATCTCACTAAAATTTCATTTCCACAGCAGTCACACTCTTTTTTATGCTTGATATGCCAAACCCAACATTCTCTACCATACATCAACTATGGCGCAAGTACACAATTGTACACGCATAATATTGCATCCTCAGAAATATGAAAATTTCTCGCAAACCTTCCTAATGCTCCTAAATTCTTACAGTCAGCAGACACTCTTCTATCAATCATACTTTCCATCACTAGAGAATAAGCAACTCAAATAAACAATCTCTTTAACTTCCTCTAGTTGATGGTCATTTACCACAATATTACAAACTGTCCCACATTCATTCTTTTCAAACACCATAACTTTTGATTTATTTGCATTCAGTTCAAGATTCATATCCTTTCCAACTGCACGTATACTTTGAATCATTCTATTGAATTGCTCCTCTAATTTACCAAATCTTCGACATCATCTGCATATGCTGAAGCAGAAACAGTTATACCGCCCATAGTCATTTTTATCTTGCCCAATAAAAGAATATATTAAACAGCTTTGCCGTCACCTAAATAATTTTATTAATCGACACCTCCTGTTTCATCGATTATATGTTGAAATTGAAACAAGATCGTAGTATATATCACCGTTGCTGCTATGAACTAAAACATAAATAACATGTATTTGCACCTTTACAGTTGTGTTTAGACTGTGAGTAGATGAATATAAATTATTATTGCCTTGCTAAAAAAAAAAAATACAATTTGAGCGCAACAAACTGATCATCTCAACATGCATTAACTATAATAAATGAAACTTACCGAATGAAGAAAGCTTAAGTCTAGCTTAACAAATCCATTGGCAGTAAATACGTCCCGTTCGTGGATTTTCCTTAGCAAATGTGCGTCGACGAGTGAATCGACGGATTGAATTTTGAAATGTAACTTTGTTTTAATAAATGACCTACTTGTTAGTTCGATCTGAAAATAAATTTAGATATATTTAAACATGCGGCTATTTTTTTACTTAATGTGGTACCATTAGACAAAGTATCAAATCAAAATAAATAATTACCTCATTTGTTGCCATTGAATAATAGAATAACAATATAGACATCTCAGTGATATCCGTAGATAGTCATAGAAGATTAGTTATTGTTATAAGCTTTGATGTCTTAAAACTGGTCGGGAAATAAAACAAGCTCCCAGAAACTACTAATAATGTTAACACTAGTTTCATAAGGAGTTGTGGAGCAAAAATTCTATCAATACTCTTCCCGACGCCACACAGTGAGTCATATAATGTACTCATTTCATTTATATTTTTTAAAAATAGATTGACCTTGCCATCTTGTAATTTGTAACTGCGTATATTCTTCAGAGAAAATCGAATATTTTTAAATTGCCGATTGAGCTCATATAATAAGATAAGGACATCGAATTGTATTTGAAGAAAATAAAAATAACAGTTCACGAAAGTATAACGTATTGTGCCACGAAAAGTCCACTCGACAAGCAAATAGAACAAAATAGTTAGTCCTACTGTTGGTAAAGTGCAGAAACATAAACATTTAATAAATGTTCTAGTATTTTTATTATCCGACACTGCCGGATCGATATTTGTTAGGGTCGCTTGAGCATGGGATAACAAATCCATCACCTCAAAATACATATTCCTTTTGAAGAAGAAGTGTGCTATAGAAGCAAATGATATTATCGTTGGTAAAATTCCCATGACATGAGCGAGTACTCTTGGAATAAACGATTCATCTTTGGTAAAAATCCATATATTTTCTATTATAAATTTGGCTCCTAATACGGTTATAATTATATGGAAGATGCACAGAGCGATATCGTATTTGTTTATCACATATCGTCGTTGCCATGGTAATCCATAAACAGAGTAATGCGATATGCCTAATATTTTACTCACTATGTGAAACGGTTTTTTTGCTTCATAAAAATCGAGTAGATTGTTCATTCTGATCACAAAATTTATTTTTTATGTTTGTAATATACCAAGCTATTTCGTTTTATTCCCTGCTATAGTTGAAGTTCGAGTTCGTAATGTGGAACATATGCAATTTAATTAATAAAATCGTTATTTATTTAATTTCGTAGTAAACTCATTACTAAATTAAACTTATATCAGATAAATTTTAATATATTATATGTATTTATTATTACATTCTTATACGTTGCAATTAGAGTGAGTGAGTGAATGTGTTTGAGTGTACTGAACATTGTCAAAATATATTTAGTGAAAAAGCGTATCATAGGTAATTATAAAATATATTTAAATGTTTTATTAGGTTTACAGTTCATAATTTCTAATGTATTGTATTTTGTATATAAATATAATTACAAAGCATGCTAAATATCTACTACGTATTATAAAGTCCAATCCAAGGTATTGTAGATGTATTTACCTTTTAAAACGAAATAATAAGCAATTTATTAATTAATAATTTCGATCTCGTGATTATAATGGACCTTCTCTAAATTCAGTCTGACTATTTTGGGAATAAGATCGTCTGTATGAGTGTGTGAGCGCTCTGATTCCTGAACGGTAGAAGGCAAATTTATTAAACTTTAGACTAGAGGTTTGCATGGACCTGATTAGAAAACATTCTATTTTGAAATAAATATTAAAATTGCTCACGTGATTCTTTTCAGTCAATCTTTCATACGACATTAACTTGTTACTGAAAATTACATAATATTTCTTATTTTATTAGATTTGCTTACTTTATTTCATTAGTAACATAATTTTTTACTGGGTCTTATTAGTAATCAGTTCTCTAGAACTATAAACTAATTTGTTGATGACGCATTTGACATGAGAGGGTTAACACCCAGCGGTGTTACTCACTGTACTTGTTTAAATTTTTCACTCACGCAATGCACTATTTCACTTAGTTTGCCAGGTCTAGAACGTGGCGTTTTTTGAGCCTGTAGGTGGTTCCACTATTGTCGAGCGAATTTACTATAAGTGAGTTGGGGTGGTGTTCTAGTCTTAGTTGGTATTTGACACTGAATTGTTTGATTTCTTCTTTAACCGTTGGCATCTTTAGGTCGTACTGAAGAGTGTCATTGGTAACGTACCATGTGGCATTTGCAATCATGCGCAGAGTAGTTGATTGGAACCGCTGTAATACCGCGGTGGAAGATTTGCTAGCTATACCTCATAATTGGATCCCGTACGTCCAAATGGGTTTTAGAATAACTTTATAGAGCATCAATTTGTTTTCTATTAATAGTTGCAATTTCCTGCCTATAAGCCAACACATTTGTTTTCTTTTGAAGACGAGTTGTTTTCTTTTGGCTTCTAAATGGTTGCGCCACCTAAGTCGTCGGTCTAGTGTCATTCCAAGATATTTCGCTGCCTCGACATGGGGTAGTCTTGTGCCGTGGAGTTGACTGCTGGACATGTTTGTCTGTTTAATGTAAATGTTACTTGATTAGATTTATTTGCGTTTAATTGAATTCTCAACTTTTGGCACCAGTCGTGAACTAGGTTGACATTATCTTGTAGCTGTTCTAATGCTGCATCTGGATCGCTAACAACCGATAAAATGGCGGTATCGTCCGCAAATGTCGCTATTGTTGTTCTGGCGCTTGTTGCTGTGAATATAGTGTACATAGTGTTCGCCTTGAAATTTTACTAGGAAATATCTATCAGACAGGTAGGATTTCAAGATATTGAATATTTTTGATGTCATGATGTTTTTCAGTTTGAAGAGAAGACCGTCATGCCAGACATTATCGAATGCTTGGATGACATCGAGGAATGCAGCCGAGCAGTATTATTTATTTTCGAGATAGTTTCTGATGACGTTTGTTACTCTATGGACTTGTTCAATTGTGGCATGGTGGTTTCTGAAGCCAAATTGGTGGTCTGGAACAATATTCTTTCCTATTAAGATTGGTTTGATTCGTTAAAATAACATAATTTGGAGGTGATTGGGAGTAGACTAATTGGTCTGTATGAGGCCAGTTCTCTTAAGTCTTTGCCTGGTTTAGGTATTACTACTATTTCGGTGACTTTCCATTGGGCAGGAAAGTGTCCGATTCTTAGAATTGCATTAAAGATTGCAGTAAGCATCATCAGTCCCTTCTTTGACAGTTCTTTTAATGTGCGAACTATTATAAGGTCGAGCCCAGGAGCTTTCTTTTCTTTAAGTTCTTTTTGGATGCATAGTAGGATTTCTTTGGGAGTGAATGCTTTTATTGGTACTAATTATTTCCCAGGCTCCTTGAGGAAGTTTGCGATAATTCTTTCGTTAACAATGTTACTTGGTGGGAATGGTTGGAAAACGTTTTGCAGATGCTCTGCAAAAGTTTTTGCTTTTTATTTGGGGCTACGGGCCCAGTTTCTGTCTGATATTCTGATTGGTGGAACCGATGTTTTGGGTCTTTTAAGCCGCCTCCTTGCCATCCATAGTGAGTAGTCTGTTGTTGCTGTAGGTGTTAGGTCGCTGAGACCTCTCAATTTGAGACTTTTGTTAGATGGATTTTTGATTTATTGTTGGTATTACTTGAGCCGCTGCAGAGTGTGCGCCGCTGAGTTGATTCATGTTGAGTTCGAGTGTGGGTACGCCACACCCGGATTGGTTCGTAATTTTCTGTAGCTACGATCGTGGACTCGCTTTTAAAAGTTTTGATTCACTATTTTCGCAGCTATAACGTCGTTGCACTACGATGATTACGCGAATTACGAGAACACTTTGTAGTGGACACAGAATTTTTTGAATATTTTATTGAATAACCTTCGCTAGAAAAAATTTAAGAAACACATCCGTTTTCTATGAACGCTCGTACGTCTTTGAAACAAGTCACACTAAAAATGTTCGCTGGAAATGAAATACCCTTATTTACACGAATATCAAAAATATTCTTTTTCTTCTATAATAAGTATATCAAATTATTTGTCATTAATGTTTCGTGCAGAGCTATAGAAACATGCTGTATAGTATTCAATATTTTCTAAAACACATATTACGTTAAATCACAAGTTAAGCGGACAAATTTTTATCCTGAGGCAAATATAAACAATTGTCTATATGGTAGATGATTTATTATATCCTTAATTCATATATGCAAGAAATATGCGGATACGTATATACGTTTAAACCAATTGATAGTGAACTTTATTATTTTACAAAACATTCATTACAATAATAAGATAATTTTATTCAATAATTATGAACATCTAAGTAAACTTTATCTTCTAAGCTTAATAATATACCTCGAGTCTTAAACTTTAAAGGAATCGTCGTTTTTGGGTTGACTCTATATCTGTACTTTCTTAGTATTGCTACTAATGCCACTTTTACTTGTAGTATTCCAAATCTCATACCTGAAAAAAGATCAATTATGACAGCCTTGTATATAAAATAGTTTTAGTGAGGAATTTTCTACAATATTAGTTTATTAAACTTTAATTTATTTATTTTAATGCAAAATCGAGTCGTTACCAATGCAATTTCTTGGACCTTCTCCGAATGGTAAAAAAGAATAAGGATGTCTTTTGGCTTTTTCTTCTTCATTAAATCGTTCTGGATCAAATTTGTTAGGGTTTGGATAATATCTCTCATCCATATGAATACCCCATGACGAAATCCAAACATTTACGCCTTTCTCTATGACTAATTTTTTATCAGGAGCTGTATAATCTTTGTTACAAAGTCTATTTAAAAACGGCAGTGGCGGATATTTTCTTAACGTTTCTACAGAATTAAAATTTTTATTACATACCAAATAGATGATTTTTGACTATAGACTCCACTTACCACAAATCACTTTATCTAAGTACTTCATTTCTATGACTGCATCGTATGTAATTTTACCACCATAATTCTTTAAAACATTAATAATTTCATTTCTTAAAGTTTCTTGGACGTTTGGATTAGCAGCTAATTCGTACATACAAAAATTTAGTGTACTAGAACTGGTTTCTAGGCCTGCCACGAAAAACACAAAAGCCTGTGCAGCTAGTTCATTAAATGTTATATCATCGAAATCATCTTTGATCGTCTGCCCTTCTTCCCCATCAATATCTTCATTTTTCTGTATACGAATGAATAAATCGATAAAATCGCGGCGAACTTCTTTCGATTGAATTCGAGCTTGAACTGTTTCTTTGAAAATACCTGAAATTATAATTAATGATAGTTAATTTATAGAATAAAAAATGTTATCTCTCATCATGTCATATTTCTTACTTACCCATAAAAAAATTAGAGACTTCAGGACGGATCATCGGTATTTTAAAATAATCAAAGACGAAGGGAAATTTTATACTCATTATGAATTTAAACGCATCCGAAAAGGTGGAATCCAAAAACATTTTTCCGTGTTCACGAAATTCCGAATTAGGATCTTTAAAACTATTACAATTTAGCCCAAACGCACAAGAACCAATATTATCTGTCATTAATTTTTGCATCAAATCGCTGATATCAATTGGTTCTGAAGTGGAAACACTACTTTCCAAAATTGGATCTACCTCTTTAGATAACTCAACTAAAATATTGAACATGAGCTTCATCTTGCTTGAAGTAAACATTGGAGAGCATTTCGAGCGGATTTTCTTCCATTTTGGTCCAGATATATTGACTAAGTGAGCATTCAGTGGGTCTACTTTTTCATTATAATATAATCCTCGACTTATAAAATAAGAAAAATCTTTGGATAGAATTGCTTTAACTAAATCCAGATCAATTGGAACTAATACCGGATCTTGAAAAGAGTAGACACCAATATATTTATCGGTGATTCTTTTTCCTTGGTTATAAACCCCACTGATGGTTTTTCCAAAATTAAGTTCTTCTTTAGCCAAAGCACGAGTGTTACCATAAGGAAATGATGGCGTTAAGAAGAGAACATTGCGCCTTTTCCAATATGTTTGAGCGTATTTTATATAAAGTGTTATAGAAAGAATTAAAGTTGTAAAAAATATTACAAAATAGGTGAATATTTGTAGCATGTTTACAAATTATTAATGTAACTAGACCTGCAAAAAAAAACTTGTGATTACATATTATCGGTATATTTATTTCAATTTTCTATACTGTTTACTCTTGGCATTGTACTTTTTTTTACAAATTTTATCTTTTAACACGACGTTTATATCTCTTTTTTTTAATTAGTTTTTCGACTGGTATATTTAAAAATTTTATTTATTTATATCTCTTGTTTGTAATAATTTTTAAGATAATTTAGATAAGAATGTATCAAATATGATTCGGCATTTTCTAATTAACTAATCAGTATGGCGAATATATTTTGATTAATCAATAAACTATACTTAACAATGTTGCATTTTTATACTTTTACTGATAATACGTAATATAATTGCTAGTTGACTTAAATTTATAGCATGAAGAAACGGGTTTAGTTCTATGCTGCATATTTGCTTAGAATAACACCTCTAGATGAAAATGTATAACTTACTTTTAATCAGTATGTTTCTTTAGAAGCTTTTAATTTATATATAGAACATAGGTTATCTAATCAAAACACAACACATTCACATGCATTCAGGCAGACGACTGTAACCGACAGAGTATATCTATAGACTCAAGCGTTTGGAATAATAGATAAAACAATTTTATTAAATTATATTCGAGGTCACTCTTTGGATGTACAGGCACGCGCATTAGATCATAGTAAAAATCATATTAGTTTCACTTGTAAAATTAAATGTTAAACGTATAAAAAAGTTAATGACAATATGACCACTTTAATATGTATAATTAATAACACGTAAATTATCTACATTACGTTATAAAAAAATAACAATATAAATTTTTTTAAAACAAGTATTTGGAACGAAATCAGTTAGCTATTTTATATTGTGCCCCTTATTTAGTATTTGTGGAAAACTTTAGTAAATTTTAGACCTTTTATTTAAAATAGTCTTGCCTTACGAATATTTGTCTTTGTACTTCCTGTGCTAAGTTGGCACTTTAACATAGTCTTAACCTGTGTAAATAAAAATAATAATACTAAAAAAAGTAAAATTACATACACGAATTTGCTTATTGCTCACAAAATATTTTCATTTATTTTTTTGTTGTAATTTGTTCGGTACTATATTTTATTTATATTTAATTGTCTTAGATAATCATTATAATTGTTTATAACTTTATAAGAACGAATTTATGAACAAATTTATCAATGAGTATTTTCTACTGAAACATTAAAATATGTATTTTAATATTTGCATGAGACGTACTTTCATATATTTTTCACAATAAGTATTAACCAATTTTAATGTATTGTGAAAATGTTAAAATTTAGGAGTGTAAGTTTGTTAGATTGGTGTGCTGTGATTGTTGAAATAATTAAAGTTAATGGCAGAATAATAAAAATATATAGTTTAATGTTCAAAGAATAATTTACAAAATATAAAACATATTTATATTTTCACAAAATTTATTTACTAAATTGTTCACCACCACTCAGGACGACATCTGCCAAATATATCTCTGTGTACACAATGATCCCATGGATGTCTTACTATAGGACTTCTTTTGAAGCGAAGATTGTCTGGTATAAATGAACCATGGATATCGGTATTGGTCATATCCATTTCAGGCGTGTAATAAATTGCTTCAATGGATACAATAAAACATACAATGAAAATGACAAACAGATTCTTCATTTTGGTTATTCACGTTCAAGTTTCTATAACAATATATAAAAATTATTATTTTTCGTTATGATAAAATCAAAATTTGTAGTTATATATTATTCATACCTGTCTATTGTATAGCTAGAGTTATTTTGGTATCGATAAAATAAACTCTCGTCTTATGTACTATATGTGTACCACGCATGCATTAATGTTGTGTTGTTTTGCCACGTACATACGTAAAATTCATTATCGAATAATGTGTGCAATATTAATATATTCCGATTTGTTGCTTAACTTTTCATCCAAATAACAAATACCAAAAATTCATTATGTATATTGGTCAATTATGATCTGTAAAGTTTTTTTAAGAATATGTGTGAAGCAGTTACATGTATTCTAAATATATTGTGGAACACAATACCTAACACACATACAGTTTATGTTGATATTCTAAATTTTCCTCGGTATAAAGCGGCTAATTTTAAATGTATGTTTCGGTGAATGACTTTCCTGCAACAAAATATAGAATTTTCTAGATATATACCATTACGAAATAGTATTTTAGTAAAATAACATGTAATGCCGGAGTCGAACTATAAAACCTGTATATGTCAGTAAAATTATCTATTATGTCTGGGACTAAACTTTCTTACACGAATTTTGGTTCGATCGTTTCAATTTAAATTCTACTGATCATGATAGATATTTATTAAAAGTAATTAACAGAACGAAATTGGAAATATTGCTATTCAGATATTAATAACTATTTTACGTAAATTTCCATAGGTATTCACTGTGTTTATCATATCCATGGTTGTTGGTATCTGTTGGTATTTCAATTCTCGCGCGCTCCGCCCCTCCAACAGTCATACACGAGAGGGCCTTACCGACTTTGTGAAGTCCAGAGAGTAGGGGGAGTAATAAGAAACATAGCCACCATTGGACAGAGTTTTGTTAGGTTAGAAAATTGCATATTCGCCGCTGTTCTAGATGTCGCGATCGTCGCGATAATAAAAAATTATAAAAATTTGAACGAATTAAATGTATATAAATTTTAAATATTTACTTGATATTTTACTAATCAAATAAAAATTTAGGATGATTTTATACTGCATTTTTTGGAAAAATAAATTATTTATTTATAAGTACGTTTATTGGAATCCATTTTGTAAATAATGTAACATTTTTATTGTGCAATACGTCATACATGCAATTTTGTTATTGTTCGTTATTGATTTGTCCTCTGTTATTTATCGGGAAGTTCTTTTGTATTTTATATTATTTAACTCTAGCAAGTGTTTGTTTTTGAGCAATCTCTTTTTTTTTGTGGCATGTAAGTATTAAATCACAAATAAATAGTAAACATTTGATATGAATTCTATAATAGTTTGTTCGTAGTATGCATTTAAATAATCGATTCTGTAGTGTTCCCGGATGCTTTGATTACAGAAAACGGTTCGCCTGTTTTCCGAAGGACAGAGCACTTTTCCAAATTTGGTTGGAAAAAATCAACAATCTGCAACTGTACGTTATTCCTCCTGCACATGATGTTTATAGAATATTTCGTTTATGTTCAAAACATTTCGAGTGCAGGTGGATTAGACCTTGCGCTTATCCTGGCGCGATCCTATTCAACGACATGCGACAGAAAGGCATCGTAAGACGTTGCGGAGGAAAAACAGAAAGTAATTTTTTTGTCGTAGATGGGTGCGTATGAGAAGAATGTACTAACATCAAAACCATATTATTGAAGAAAAACTTATTTAAATGTTAAACAATGGTTTAAAGATTGCGATGAATGGATGAAAGTCAATAGAGATGCGAAATTGAAAAGAGTACATTTTAGCTTCCCCTTCCAATTTTTCAAAACCGGGGTATAGCAATATGAGATATTAGCATTGCGTAAATGACCGAAAAGTGAAGTAATTGTGGTACGAGCTGAATTTAGAGGGTAAAGCGAAGAATTTTGCAAAACGTTGCATTGCCACCACACATGCCAAGGATGTGTTTATGATTCTGAATTACTTTTGGTTTTGTTAAGCGTCGAAATAAAAAGTTATTTACAAATGAAAATTCAAATATTTTTTACTTGTGTTCTACCGCGAGC
This sequence comes from Nebria salina, assembly GCA_944039245.1. Lineage (NCBI taxonomy): Eukaryota > Metazoa > Arthropoda > Insecta > Coleoptera > Carabidae > Nebria > Nebria salina. Next base: position 3,041,684 of record OX063280.1, read on the forward strand.
GCATGTGGTGGTTATATGTCGAAACTCTAGGTGTCACTTTCTGTAATTTGAATATGTTTCAAAATTTATCTCTTAATCATTAATTTTGTTTTGTTCTACTCCCGTATTGTTTGATTTAATATTAAACAATATCCCTTGTTGCTATCGGTCCATTACGTTGAGTAAAAGTTATAATATCTAACAGATTTGACAGGTTGAGCTTAGAGATCTTACCACCACCAGCGCTCACAGCAGCTAGTCTGAACTGAAGGGTAAAATATTTGAATTTTCATTTGTAAATAACTTTTTATTACGACCCTTAACTAAACCATAAGTAATTCTATATCATACATACATCCTTGGCATGTGTGGTGGTAATGCAATGTTTTGCAAAATTCTTCCGCTATACCCTTGAAATTCAGCTCGTACCACAATTACTTCATTTTTCGGCCATTTACACAATGCTAATATCTCATATTGCTATACCCCGGTTTTGAATTTGGAGAAGGGGAAGCATTGCATCTCTCTCGCTGTCACAACTCAATTGTAGCTTCATTAAAAATTTACTTATTAAAATTAGTTTTCTTTTATAAATATGAGCATTTACTTGTTCCATTATAAAAACTATTTGATCGAATGTAATTCATATTCGACTGAAGAGCCAAATACGAATATTATTAATATTTAATAATAAAAATATAATTGTTATCTTAACATATAAATATGTGAATGTTATATAAAGTAAAATTTAAACCTGAATTAGTAATAAATATTTGTATTATTAAATAATGGTTTTTATTTAGGAGGTATTTTTGCATTTCGTGGTCTACTGTACCACGAAAAGAAAAATACATCTATCCTTTCATTAAAAAAAAAAAAAAAAAACGCGCCCTCGGTGGCTGCGGCGACAACTAAACCTCCAGTGTAGGCTCCATGGAACCCGCCATCTTTGCAAACGTTGTACAACCGATTTAACGTTGAAATCCATCTCCCCATACTCTCTGGTGAAGTCTATCATGTATTGTTTTTGACAGCTTTGTTATATGTTTGTGTGTGACTTTATTAGGGAACAAATATAATTTTACTTAACGAAACTCAGTCGTTTCCATTCGCTTTAAACCTCCCTGATTCACAGTATCAAATATGATTAATGAACCTAGGAGAGTGTTGGGTGGTATCGGACAGCTTAGTTTTTTTCGCAAATTTTTATTTTACGAACATTGTACTACAATTAATTGAAAGAGGTCATGGTTAGTTGCCAAATAGTATCAAATTGAATGTCAGTTTCTTATAATATATGAAACTTAAAACTATTTCAATATGAATTTTTAATACTACCATAAAAAAGCAGATAGATCTTAACCATTTATTCATAAATTAGCAATCAACTGGTATACAATAGAAAATACGAGCTTTTTTTTGATAATTTATTTCTTGTCATTTTATATTAGCAAAAAAAATTGCACCTCTCACCTAATTTAGAAAAAGCTGACGTGTCTGTCACTGAACTTTCTTATACGCAATTTAATTAGTCATCATAATTAAAAAATTTTTGAAAAATTTAAATGTTTTATAAATTCTAACGATCTATCCAAAATGGGTGTACGAAATTATATTAGCGTATACGAAAGTATATTAACACACTTATGCACAGATATCTTATATTAATTTTAAGGAAATTTGAAATTTTGATAAACATAACAAATATATCGTCCGCTAAACATATCCGAAATTGTATACAAATGAAACAATCAGCAACAATACACGAACCATTCAATATAAGATCAGATTTCTTATCGAGATAAAACGGAAACTGAAATTTTAGTTAGTCGTGGCATACCGTACGACATCATTATAATAGCCACCTTTAGTGCGGAGCCGGCACTACAATATTAAGTTAAATAAAATTAATTGGTTTTAAGAAATAAAATAACAATGTACAAGTGGCTATAATTGTTAACTACCGCAAATGTAAACGCAGAAACAAAATCTTTTATTTCTTCAACACTCAAGAAGCCATTTTCAGTTGTTCAGATGTCTTACACAAAATATACATAAATATTTGTTTTTTCATTTTGTCATTTGAATTCTCAATCTGTTCCGATTTTTCATCAACTAATATTTGTTTTCTTTCTTCTATGAATTTATAGAGTAAATTATCCATTACTTTTACAGCTTTCGCTTGTTTTTTGTAATCACTTGTAAATCGAAATAAGAAATCTTATCTCCTCCATATTGAAAGAGATCGGGTGCAGACTAAAACTGTCATGAATTCGATAGCTTCGATATATTCACGCAAGTTTTAAGCGCTTAAGGCGATGTTTCAATTTTAAAAAAAATGGATTTTTTTTAAAAGAATCTTATTCAAAAACCTCTTAAAAATATGTGCAAACAAATTTCAAGGTAAATTTCCAAACCGTTTCAGATATATTTACATTTCTATAGGTAGTAACCGGATCATAAATACGTGTTATGTGATACTTATAAAAAAAATTGAAACATCGCCTTATATGATAATGATAATCATTATTATTGAATTTATGAACACATTTATAAATGACAATTTTCTACTAAAACATTAAAATATGTAAGTATTTTAATCCTTGCATAAGACGTACTTTCATATATTTGCCACAATATGTATTAACCAATTTTAAAGAGTTTGTGAAAATGTTAAAATTTAGGAGTGTAAGTTTGTAGTTTAGGTTAGTAAAACTGTGCAACTCTTCTTTGAAATATGGCGTAGTTCCGAATGATTGGAAGTGTGCTGTGATTGTTGAAATAATTAAAGTTAATAGCAGAATAATACAAATATAAAGTTTAATGTTCAAAGAATAATTTACAAAATATAAATAATATTTATATGTTCACAAAATGTATTTACTAAATTGTTCACCACCACTCAGGACGACATCTGCCAAATATATCTCTGTCTATACAATGATCCCATGGATATCTTACTCTAGGACCTCTCTTGAAGCGAAGATTGTTTGGTATAAATGAACCATGGATATCGGTATTGGTCATATCCATTTCAGGCGTGTAATAAATTGCTTCAATGGACACAATAAAACATACAATGAAAATGACAAACAGATTCTTCATTTTGGTTATTGACGTTCGAATATCTATAACAATATAAATATAAGAAATTATTTTTTGTCATGTAGAAATCATAATTTATATATATATATATATATATATATATATATATATATATATATATGTATATATATATATATATATATATATATATATATATATATATATATATATACATATATATATATATATATATATATATATATATATATATATAAATATATAACTATATATAAGTTATATTGGTGCATTATAAGCATATTACATGTTGCATTATTAGCTGATGATTTGATTTCTTTGTCTTGTTCGACAACACATGTTTATTGTCACGTGACAAGTGGAAATTATGAAACCTATAAATGTTCCGAATATTAGATATAAGTCACGTATTCTGTTCAGTTCTTGTTCTGTTTAAACAACATAATAAACACGTACAATAAAATTATACAAGATATCATTTTTTGTTAACCTTGTATTGTGAGAAATAAAAGTGGCGCAGTCGGTAGGATATCCGAAAAGAGTGACGTTCGAAACGCTATTAAATAAATTTAAAAAAGCGTCAATTCGTTATTAACGTACTCGGTCGATTTTAATCGTTCATTCGGAAGATCAAGGAAGAATCTACACCCGCAGAATCGTTTAACTCGATACCAGGGTTAAATCCAACGTCAAGAAATCAGATACGTCCAGGATCCGGGAACCTGCAGCACTACAGCCGCAGCCGTCTTGTTACACGCAGGGAACCCGCAAAGCTAAGCACCAGCAACTTCACAGAGCCCGCAAAACGAGTGCCCGAAGTCTCCGCCGCATAAATGAAGATTGCAATAGCCAACATTCTTCTAACAATATTACTGTAAGCATTACTATAAAACTAACATATTATTTAGTTTACTAGAGAAGTGCGATTCGGCTAACACTTCGAACTCCCGACATAGGAGTGAATTTTAAATAACAAATAGATTAGCATAAAAAAAAAGCCAACCTGGCATTAAATTTATCAACCTTATTTGAATCAATACTCGAAATCGAGCAGGACTCAAATATTTCAAATTGTAATACTACAAGTATGGCAAATACATCTGAAATTAAATTTTTGTTGGACGGTATTCCAAATTTTAATGGAAACCCAAAACTTTTAGCTTCTTTTATTATAACCTGCGACGAAATAGTAGACATATTAAATTCTACAGTCGGAATAACGGATTTACAAAAAAAATGTGCATTATTTCACATAAAAAGTAAAATAACGGATAAAGCCGACGAGGAATTGCGTAATTATAAATTTGAAAATTGGCTAAACCTAAAAACCCATTTATTAAGCTGTTTCCAAAATGATCAAAAACCTACTACTATTATTCTAGATATTTTAAGAGATTGTAATTCTCCGAAAAATGCAAGGAACTTATTAAATAATATAAAAGATAAATTTGAATTATTCAAAACTAAAATTATCACAACCTATGACAATAATGTTGCAAACGAATTAAAAAAATTTAACGAGTCTTTAATAGTAACTCATTTCATTAGTTCATTGAGAGACCCTATGCGAAATAACTTGGCTACACGAAATCCGCAAACTATTAGTGATATTGAAAAATTATTATTAAATGATTTTCAATATATGCAATATTCAGAAAATAAAATCCGCCCTTTACCGAATATTCCTCCTACGAAATTTCCATTAGCAAATACAAACTTCCCTACCGGACCAATCTACAGGAATTTTACTAGTAACCAACCCAAAAGATTCGCCCCACGTCAAAATATTATTAATAACCAAAGACAAAAACCACCAACACCCATGTCAACCCAATCCAGAATGACAACTAGTTCCAATCAACCTAACAGTTACTTTATGAGACAAAATAGACAATTCGGCACAACCACACCAAATTACATTGTAGAAGAACTTAACACAAACGAAGATGATAATAATTTACCTTTGCACGAAAATGTCGAAGACATTGACGAATCAGAAAACACCACTGACGAAAACTCTTTTTTAGACTTAGACGAAATAACACAACAGGAGAATTGATGAATATAAACTGTAATTCAAAATTACCCTTTATCAGAATTAAAGATTATATTATACTTTTAGACACAGGCAGCACTATTAATCTAATAAACAAGAATTTTGTGGAATCAGAAAACAAAAAAAACAATAGGTTTAAAATTTTTAAAGAAAACTTCACTTTTAAAACAGCTAGTGGCAAATCTTCCGGAGATTCATATGTTATAATCAATGTTAATAAAAATCCGATTAAATGTTATATTAATAATTTCCATAAAAACTTTAATTTATTATTGGGTATTAACACTCTAGAAATATTAGGCATGTCTATTGATTTAAAGAATAAAAAGGCAATATTAAACAATAAAGAATGTAACTTCGAATATTTTAACGCCCATAATACTAATTGTTTCAACAGCGAATTAAATGAAATCCTATTCACCTTGGTCGTCCCCAGTGTGGATGGTGCCTAAAAAATTAGATGCAAGCGGTAAAAAGAAATTTCGAATGGTCATCGATTATAGAAAACTAAATCAAAAAACAGTAGACGACAAATTCCCGATACCCAACATAACAGAAGTGCTTGATAAATTAGGAAAAAATATATATTATACAACTCTCGACTTAGCATCCGGTTTCCACCAAATCCAGATGCATCCTGATTCTATTAGTAAAACCGCCTTCAACACCGATAAAGGACATTTCGAATTCACACGAATGCCCTTTGGCCTAAAGAATGCACCCGCAACCTTTCAGCGACTGATGAATTATGCTTTAAGGGAACATTTAAATAAAATTTGCTTAGTATATTTAGACGATATTATTATTTTAGGAACAAGTTTACAAGAGCATATTGGAAATATCAGAAAAGTATTTAAAACATTAAAATTGCATAATTTAAAAATACAGCTAGATAAAAGTGAGTTTTTAAGGAAAGAAGTTGCTTATTTGGGTCATATTATTTCACAGGAAGGAGTAAAACCTAACCCTTCAAAAATCGAAGCAGTAAAATCCTTTCCCATCCCTAAAACTCAAAACAATTTCTAGGACTTATTGGCTATTATAGAAAATTTATTCCGAATTTCGCCAAACTAACTAAACCTTTAACAAACTATTTAAAAAAGGGAAACAAAGTAGATACTAATAATAAACAATATATTAAAAGTTTCGAAAATTCAAAATTGCAATTAATAAATTCACCTATTCTCCAATATCCTGATTTTACAAAGACCTTCACTATAACCACTGACGCTAGCAATTACGCCATAGGAGCCGTATTAAGCCAAAATGTAAAAGGAAAAGACCTACCAGTAGCATACGCGTCTAGAACATTAAACGAGCATGAGATAAATTATTCCACAACAGAAAAGGAACTATTGGGAATAGTTTGGACATGTAAATATTTTAGACCATATGTTTATGGAGTGAGATTCAAAATCGTAACAGACCACCGTCCACTAGTTTGGCTTATGAATCTAAAAGACCCCAATTCGAAATTAATGAGATGGCGTATTAAACTCGAAGAATACGACTACGAAATTATATATAAAAAAGGAACATTGAACTCCAATGCAGACGCTTTATCGAGAATACGAAACAAATTCGAACTAAAATTTACCCACAAAAACATTTTTGAAAAACCAAATAACATAATACATTGTATAAGCAAAGATTTTAAATTAAATAAAGGTTTCGCATTAGAAGTCAATAAAAATTTCGATAGTAAACATTATTTACAAAATATAAAAATTAATACATTTAATAACAAAATCAAATTACTTCGATAAACCAACGTTAAATACAATTAAAGATAGACTTATCGAGATCAAAAATTATTTAATTGAAAACGACATTTTTGAAATTCATTCACCCAAAATATGTTCCGGGCTAGACGAAATAAATTTTGAATTAATTAAAAATTTAATTTGTAAAATATTTCAAGACACTCATATAATTTGGGTTATCCACGAACTTCCAGAAATAAATGTCAGTGATTCTTTAGAAAGTTTACTACCCAATTTAGATGATACCGACGAACAGACAATCCATTCTGATAACGAAAATGAAATTAACGGTGTTATATTCAAGGATATTCCTTTAAATGTTGGAAAAAACCAAATAATAATAAAAATAGGTGACAAATTTCAAATAAATTTAGAAAAATTATTCAAAATTAAACAAAGACTAATAGTAACCGTAGATAAAGAAAATACAAATAAAAATATTTGTGAAATGTTTAAAAATTATCTTGTACCAAATGTAAATTATTATTGTCTAATTGACAACGATTTAATCGCAATAATTAATAATATATTACAAACTACATTTGTTAAAAATTCTTTCAAAATTATTCAAACGACAATACAATTAGAAGATGTTTTAAATGATAACGATCAAAATTTACAAATACAGTTGTATCATGAAGGAAAAACAAATCATAGAGGTATAACAGAAACGTATCAGAAATTAAAAAGAAGATATTATTGGCCTAATATGATTTCAAATATTCAGAGATTTATTAATAACTGCGAATTATGCCAAACTTGTAAGTATGAACGAAATCCATACCAAATACCCGATCAGTTAACTCTCAATGCCAAACATCCTTTCGATATATTACACCTTGATGTATTAACCCTAAATAAACAAAAGTACTTAACTATAATAGATTCCTTTACTAAATTCGCAGCATGTAAATTATTAGATAATACCACATCCACTAAAATTGTTGAAAATTTGTTAGAATATTTTGCCCAATATCAAGTGCCTAACAGAATTATTACCGATAATGGTGTAGAATTTAACAATGAAATGATCAAAAATTTATTAACCGGTTATAAAATTGTACTTCATATTACTTCAACTAGCAACCCGCAAAGTAACGGTTTAATCGAACGCTTACACTCATCTTTGATAGAACATCTTCGAATTTTGGAGCAAAGACATGAATTTAAAAACTTGGATACAGTTAATAAAATAAATATCGCAATAATAGCCTATAACAATTCGTTAAATTCAACCAAATGTACCCCGATTGAAACACTATTTGGAAACGATTGTGAAAATAAAATACTAAAATTTCAAGATACAGATCAGGATTATTTAAACATTTGGAAAGACAAATTGAAGAAAATACGCGAGAAGGTGAAACAAAGAGCAGAAATGAATAAAATTAAAAGATTCCTGAAACAAAAACCAACAAAAGACCAAGATTTAGAAATTAAAACAAAAGAAGTTCTAGTAAAAGAAAATCCTAGATTAATAACAAAATTTAAAAAGCCTCTATTTAAAAAACAATCCTTGACAGAATTCAATAAAATAAGAAATACAGTAACTTTAAAGGACGGGAGAAAGTTTAAAACAAATAAACTAAAGAGAAAACGTATATTCGTTTCAGATGTTCCTGCCGAGGAACAGAAATCTTAAGCAGGATCGATTCAACCGCCGGAATTAATTTATTAGAACTCGGCAATGTAAATATTTATACGCATTCTAAATATTCATATTATCATTTTAATTTTAGTAAAATTAGTGTAGAATTCGATAAAATAACAATATATATTTTAGATATAAAAGAAAAAATTAGCAATAGTAAGAGTGAATTACATTATGAAAGGGAATTACAAAATAATTTGAATATACTAAATTATAACTATGCAAAAGTTAAGGCAAAACTCGTAAATTTATTCAATAAAAGGTCAAAAAGAGGTTTAATAAATGGACTGGGTAACATAATCAAAAGTATAACAGGGAATTTAGATTCACAAGATGCGGAAAAATATGAATTAATGTTCGAAAAAATTAAGGAAAACCAGAAATTATTACAAGAACAAAATATAGAAAATATTAAATTAAATAAGGAAATGATTAATAAATTTAATAAACAAATCGAAAATCTATTTCATAACGAAAATTTAATAAGGTCCAGAATAATGCAGTTAGATGGGATGTTACAAAATCAAATGACTTACGAAAACTTATTTAGGATAAAAGATATTATAAATCAGATTGTTTTCATGTTAATTAATATTCTCGAAATGATAGATGAAATAGAGACCAGCCTTACTTTTTGTAATATAGGAAAACTACATAGTTCCATAATAAATATAAATGAATTAAAACATTTAATATCTGAATTTAATATAAATTTAAATTTTTGGGATTTAAATATCCAAATAACCAGTCATTGTAAAATTGAACAAGATCAAATAAAATATCTTCTAGAAATACCACTATTCGAAAATCAAAATTACGTATTAATACAAACAACACCTATACCAACGTTAGTTGAAAATCAGATGTATTTGCTAAATAAAGAAAAAGAATTAATTATGAAACATAATAATAAATTGTATTACGTCTATGATTGTAAAATGATTAAAAATAATAATTATTGTAAAACAAACTTTATAGAAGTCAATGAATGTTATAAACAATTAATAAACTATCAAAATAATGAACAATGCGAATATCATAAAATAAATGAAATATTTGCCTTATTCAAAATTGAAAATTCAAACATAGCTTACATCGCTAGTAGTAAAACAAGAAATTTGGAAATAAATTGTACACGTTATTATATTAAAAAGAGAATTATAGGAATATACAAATTTATTGTCGGGAATGATTGTACGATAGATAATTATAATTTAGTCCCAACAATGAATAATGCTAGAGAAATCATTTTTGAAAACATGAATTTTGAAATCAGAAATGACAAAATTGTTAATAGATCTTTTGAAATCAACACTATTCATAAACAAAATATAATCATACCCGAAATCCCAAAGATAAAAGAAATAATTACTAACGGAGAACATAGTGTAACTAACTCTGCAATGATAGTAATTATAATTGTAATTTTAATCATTGTAATAATATATAAAGTAAGAGTTGAATATTTGAAAATTAAGAAAAATAAGATTAATACCGATATAATTTTGGAAGATGTCAGAAACTCGGCAATATTGTAAAAAGAACTTACATCATCACTTAATAAGGGAGGAGTTATATTGGTGCATTATAAGCATATTACATGTTGCATTATTAGCTGATGATTTGATTTCTTTGTCTTGTTCGACAACACATGTTTATTGTCACGTGACAAGTGGAAATTATGAAACCTATAAATGTTCCGAATATTAGATATAAGTCACGTATTCTGTTCAGTTCTTGTTCTGTTTAAACAACATAATAAACACGTACAATAAAATTATACAAGATATCATTTTTTGTTAACCTTGTATTGTGAGAAATAAAAGTTATATATGTAAATATATATATATATATATATATATATATATATATATATATATATATATATATATTTATATATATATATATATATATATATATTTATATATATATATATATATATATATATATATATATATATTTATATATATATATATATATATATATATATATATATATATATATATATATATATATATATATGTATGTATGTATGTATGTATAAATAGTTCATACCTGTCTATTGTATAGCTAGAGTTCTTTTGATAGCCATAAAATAACTTTTCGTATTAAATACTCTTTGTATACCACGCAAGCATTAATGGAGATTTATTTTACCACGTATGTATAATTCATTATCTCATGATGTATGCAATATTAATATATTTTTACTTGTTGCTCATCTTTTCATCCAAATAACATACCAGAAATTTGTTATTTATATTGCTCAATTATGATCTAATATGTATTTTTAAGAATGTGTTATACGCAATTGCATTAGTTCTAAAGATCTTGTGGTTTGAACACAATACCTAACACAAATGGAATTTATGTTTTTACTTGTAAATTTATAAATATCATTGGAATACGTATATTTTTATGATATATGAAAACTTGGAATTCTTAATTTTTCTCATTATATTAATTTATGACTAATTAAGAATGTAATTTTAGACGAATGACATTCCTACTACAAATTATAGCATTTCCTAATTATATACCTTCACAAATTAGAGTTTTAGTGAAATAGCATGTAATGGCGATACGAACAATAAAAACTGTATATTTCCAACAATTACCTTCAGTTCTGCAGATATAAAATTTATCGATTTCATAAGTAATGTTTTAAAATCATTTCTACTACGGTCAATCCTTTTTGTTTTCTTAAGTAGCTCCGCCAGCTGTGCTATTGAGACAATTACCTTAACAGGAATTGCAACAAAACCACGATTTGGAATTTGATTTCCTGTACTGTTTTGTGAAGAGTTTTCAAGTATTCTATTAGTTTCTCTCGTGGAGCTTTAACGATTTTCTGGTAGTTTCTTGCTAGATTGAAAATAGAGGTCAGGATGTCTGGTTGTTAGACGAAGCTTAGGTATCAGATTTAGTAGAAAATGAAGCAAACATAAAATATTTTCATCTTAATATAGATAAAAATTTATCAGCCTGGAGACTAAACAAATTTTGCGGAGAAAAATTTAAGGCTCTTTATCTGTATGAGAAATCAATTGACTGAATGAAATTATTGGAAATATGCAGTTTTTATTGTCCGCTATATATCTGCAGAACTGAAAGTTATTATTGGAAATATACAGGTTTTATAGTTCGACTACGGCATTACATGTTATTTTACTAAAATACAATTTCGTAATGGTATATATCTAGAAAATTCTATATTTTGTTGCAGGAATGTCATTCACCGAAACTTACATTTAAAATTAGCCTCTTTATACCGAGGAAAATTTAGAATATCAACATAAACTGTATGTGTGTTAGGTATTGTGTTCCACAATATATTTAGAATAAATGTAACTGCGTAACACATATTCTTAAAAAAACTTTACAGATCATAATTGACTAATATACATAATGAATTTCTGGTATTTGTTATTTGGATGAGACGTTAAGCAACAAATCGAAATATATTAATATTGCACACATTATTCGATATAGAATTATACGTATGTACGTGGCAAAACGAAACAACATTAATGCATGCGTGGTATACATATAGTACATAAGACGAGAGTTTATTTTATCGATACCAAAATAACTCTAGCTATACAATAGACAGGTATGAATAATATATAACTACAAATTTTGATTTTATCATAACGAAAAATAATAATTTTTATATATTGTTATAGAAACTTGAACGTGAATAACCAAAATGAAGAATCTGTTTGTCATTTTCATTGTATGTTTTATTGTATCCATTGAAGCAATTTATTACACGCCTGAAATGGATATGACCAATACTTATACCTATAGTTCATTTATACCAGACAATCTTCGCTTCAAAAGAAATCCTATAGTAAGACATCCATGGGATCATTGTGTAGACAGAGAAATGTTTGGCAGATGTCGTCCTGAGTGGTGGAGAACAATTTAGTAAATAAATTTTGTGAACATATAAATATTATATATATTTTGTAAATTATTCTTTGAACATTAAACTACCTATTTTTATTATTCTGCTATTAACTTTAATTATTTCAACAATTACAGCACACCAATCTAACAAACTTACACTCCTAAATTTTAACATTTACACAACATCATTAAAATTAGTTAATACTTATTGTGGAAAATATATGAAAGTACGTCATATGCAAATATTAAAATACATATTTTAATGTTTCAGTAGAAAATACTCATTTATAAGTTTGTTCATAAATTCGTTCTTATAAAATTTAAAAAAATTATAATGATTATCTAAGACAATTAAATAGAAATAAAATATAGTACCGAACAAATTACAAAAAAAAAAAAAATGAAAATAATTTGTGAGCAATAAGCAAATTCGTGTATGTAATTTTACTTTTTTTAGTATTATTATTTTTATTTACACAGGTAAAGACTATGTTAAAGCGACAACTTAGTACTGGAACTACAAAGTCAAATATTCGTAAGGCAAGACTATTTCAAATAAAAGGTCTAAAATTTACTAAAGTTTTCCACAAATACTAAATAAGGGGCACAATATATAATAACTAACTGATTCCGTTCCAAATACTTGTTTTAAAAAAAGCTAACGTGTCTGTCACTGAACTTTCTTATACGCATTTTAATTAGTCATCATAATTAAAAATATTTTGAAAAATTTAAATGTTTTATAAATTCTAAAGATCTATCCAAAATGAGTGCACGAAATTATATTAGCGTATACGAAAGTATATTAATACACTTATGCACAGATATCTTATATTAATTTTAAGGAAATTTGAAATGTTGATAAATATTACAAAAATATCGTCCGCTAAATATATCCGCAATTGTATACAAGTAAAACAATCAGCAACAATACACGAACCATTCAATATAAGATCATATTTCTTATCGAGATAAAACGGAAACTGAAATTTTAGATAGTCGTGGCATAGCGTATGCCATCATTATAGTAGCCACCTTTAGTGCGGAGGCAGCACTACAATATTAAGCGCTGCTTTACGTTATACGTTAGTATATACTTGCCTGTAGATCAGCAACAGACATACCGTGGCGAGTAGATCAACTACTGGCGGAGGTCAAGTATAAAGACTTAACCTCCGCTACTAGACGTGAGAAGTATTGAATGTAATTTTGAAATGATCTAATTTTTGTTGTAACCGGTACCTTCTCTAAAAATACTTTTCAAATAAAAGTTATGCGTAATATTAATATCTTTTATTTTCATTCTTAATAATTTTGCTGTAAGTACTACCGTTTTTGAGTTAAAGCAGAATATTGAAGAAACACTCTTTTTTTGATAACCAGTACCTTATTTGAAAAATATTTTCAAATAAAAGTTATGCGAAATATCAATATCTTTTGTTTTCAATCAAAAAATTTTGCTGTAAAAACTACCGTTTTTGAGTTATAGCAGAAAATGCAAAAAATGATGGCGTAAACAGGCACTTCCTGTTTGAATATTCTTTTCAAAATAAGAGATTTTTTTGTCAGGTACATACAAATCTTAAGTTTGAAGTTTCGTAACTGTATCTTTTACCGTTTAGGCTGTAGAGCGCACACATACACACAGACAGCCTCACACACATACACACACAGACACACGTCATCTCAAAAATAGTCAGACTCAATTCAGGGAAGGTCAAAAGATATATTTCCGTTAAAATCTCGAGATCAAAATTTTCATAATTACAATACTTACTTATACTGCGTATAAGAGAGTAAAAATTGTTTTATCTATTATTCCAAACGCTTGAGTCTATAGATATACTCTGTCGGTTACAGTCATTCATTTAATATTGCACACATTATTCGATAATGAATTTTACGTATGTACGTGGCAAAACAACACAACATTAATGCATGCGTGGTACACATATAGTACATAAGACGAGAGTTTATTTTATCGGTATCAAAAGAACTCTAGCTTTACAATAGACAAGTACGAATAATATATAACTACAAATTTTGATTTTATCATAACGAAAAATAATAATTTTTATATATTGTTATAGAAAATTGAAGCAATTTCTTACACGCCTGAAATGGATATGACCAATACCGATATCCATGGTTCATTTATACCAAAAAATCTCTTCGGGAGAAATCATTTAGTAAGCCGTCTCGTTGTATAGAAAAGGATGCATTTGGCAGATGTCCTTCGGATTGGTGGTGAACAATCTAGTACATAAATGATGCGAAAATATAAATATTATTTATATTTTGTAAATAAATCTTTGAAAATTAAACTGTTTATTCGCTTTAATCTGTTATTAAATATGTTAATTAAAGAGTTTACGAACATTACCCCCATTACACAAAAATCTTTTTTTATATTTGATGGTGAACAATCTATTACATAAATGTTGTGAAATTATAAATTTTATTTATACTTTGTAAATTATTCTTTGAGAATGGACAAAGAATATAAAGATACACGGAGAGAAATGTATTGTATAACATTACAATAATTATTGTATAGTATACGATAAATTATTGTACAAAAGTGATAACAATAACAATGTTATATGCCGTACAAAATCGTTATTGTAATACTTTTTACAATAATCTGTTGTTAAAAAAGTTACAATAAGTTATTGTAAGTATGACAATTTTGAATTGTACTCAATCTATAATGTGGAATTGTAAACTATACAATATCCATGTTGTAAACTTAACAATATTATATTGTTGATTTAACACTATTGTTATTGTATAAATGAAAATGATACTGTCATTGGCTGATTTTTGGCCAGGGATTTGGCCAATTGAACCACTGTGTGACGTCCGTCTGTGTACGTATGCGTCTGTGTGTGTATGCGCTCTACAACCTAAACGGCTGAAGGTAAAATTATGAAACTTTAAACTTAAGATTTGCATATTCCTGGAGTGTGCAATTCCTAAATTTGAAATAAAAACTCAAACCGGAAATGCATATTTCATCTAGTCATTTCTTGCGGTGTCTGCTATTACTCAAAAATGATTTAAGTTACAGAAAAATTGTTTTGATAAAAATTAATAATTAAAAATAATAATTAAAATTTTCAATAAATTTGTTTGTGTCAAAAAAGGTACCGGAAACAAGATAATGGCTATTGAAATTTGTTCTTATTATAATTGCACTAAAAAAATCATATCAACTGTGCCTGTTGATTATTTCATAGAAAAACAAAAAATAATTTGGAGTTTGATATTATATATTTATTCTAAGAAATAATTTAGTGAAAAGGGGTTCCAAAGGTTAGTAAAATATTATAAATTAGAAAAGTAGTCTAAATATGATCAAACCAAAGTCTAACCAAAGTATAAGAAAGTTCAGTGCAGGCCACTGCAGATGTTGTAATCGTTGAAGTCAGTAAAATTATCTATTATGTCTGGGACTAAACTTTCTTACACGAATTTTGGTTCGATCGTTTCAATTTAAATTCTACTGATCATGATAGATATTTATTAAAAGTAATTAACAGAACGAAATTGGAAATATTGCTATTCAGATATTAATAACTATTTCACGTAAATTTCCATAGGTATTCACTGTGTTTATCATATCCATGGTTGTTGGTATCTGTTGGTATTTCAATTCTCGCGCGCTCCGCCCCTCCAACAGTCATACACGAGAGGGCTATCTACCTTACCGACTTTGTGAAGTCTATCATGTATTGTTTTTGACAGCTTTGTTATATGTTTGTGTGTGACTTTATTAGGGAACAAATATAATTTTACTTAACGAAACTCAGTCGTTTCCATTCGCTTTAAACCTCCCTGATTCACAGTATCAAATATGATTAATGAACCTAGGAGAGTGTTGGGTGGTATCGGACAGCTTAGTTTTTTTCGCAAATTTTTATTTTACGAACATTGTACAACAATTAATTGAAAGAGGTCATGGTTAGTTGCCAAATAGTATCAAATTGAATGTCAGTTTCTTATAATATATGAAACTTAAAACTATTTCAATATGAATTTTTAATACTACCATAAAAAAGCAGATAGATCTTAACCATTTATTCATAAATTAGCAATCAACTGGTATACAATAGAAAATACGAGCTTTTTTTGATAATTTATTTCTTGTCATTTTATATTAGCAAAAAAAATTGCACCTCTCACCTAATTTAGAAAAAGCTGACGTGTCTGTCACTGAACTTTCTTATACGCAATTTAATTAGTCATCATAATTAAAAAATTTTTGAAAAATTTAAATGTTTTATAAATTCTAACGATCTATCCAAAATGGGTGTACGAAATTATATTAGCGTATACGAAAGTATATTAACACACTTATGCACAGATATCTTATATTAATTTTAAGGAAATTTGAAATTTTGATAAACATAAAAAATATATCGTCCGCTAAACATATCCGAAATTGTATACAAATGAAACAATCAGCAACAATACACGAACCATTCAATATAAGATCAGATTTCTTATCGAGATAAAACGGAAACTGAAATTTTAGTTAGTCGTGGCATACCGTACGACATCATTATAATAGCCACCTTTAGTGCGGAGCCGGCACTACAATATTAAGTTAAATAAAATTAATTGGTTTTAAGAAATAAAATAACAATGTACAAGTGGCTATAATTGTTAACTACCGCAAATGTAAACGCAGAAACAAAATCTTTTATTTCTTCAACACTCAAGAAGCCATTTTCAGTTGATGTGTTACACAAAATATCCATAAATATTTGTTTTTTCATTTTGCCATTTGAATCCTCAATCTGTTCCGATTTTTCATCAACTAATGTTTGTTTTCTTTCTCCTATGAATTTATAGAGTAAGTTGTCCATTACTCTTACAGCTTTCGCTTGTTTTTTGTAATCACTTGTAAATCGAAATAAGAAATCATATCTCTACCATATTGAAAGAGATCGGGTGCAGAATAAAACTGTCATGAATTCGATAGATTCGATAAATTCACGCAAATTTTAAGCGCTTAAGGCGATGTTTCAATTTAAAATAAAATGGATTTTTTTAAATAATTTTATTCAAAAACCTATTATATATTTGTGCAAAAAAATTTCAAGGTAAATTTCCAAACCGTTTAAGATATATTTACATTTCTATAGGTAGTAACCGGATCATAAATACGTGTTATGTGATACTTATAAAAAAAATTGAAACATCGCCTTATATGATAATGATAATCATTATTATTGAATTTATGAACACATTTATAAATGACAATTTTCTACTAAAACATTAAAATATGTAAGTATTTTAATCCTTGCATAAGACGTACTTTCATATATTTGCCACAATATGTATTAACCAATTTTAATGAGTTTGTGAAAATGTTAAAATTTAGGAGTGTAAGTTTTTAGATTGGTTAGTAAAAATGTGTAACTCTTCTTTGAAATATGGCGTAGTTCCGAATGATTGGAAGTGTGCTGTGATTGTTGAAATAATTAAAGTTAATAGCAGAATAATAAAAATGTATAGTTTAATGTTCAAATAATAATTTACAAAATATAAATAATATTTATATTTTCACATAATTTATTTACTAAATTGTTCACCACCACTCCCGACGACATCTGCCAAATATATCTCTGTGTACACAATCATCCCATGGATGTCTTACTCTAGGACTTCTCTTGAAGCGAAGATTGTTTGGTATAAATGAACCATGGATATCGGTATTGATCATATCCATTTCAGGCGTGTAATAAATGGCTTCAATAGACACAATAAAACATAAAATGAAAATGACAAACAGATTCTTCATTTTAATTATTCACGTTTGAATTTCTATAACAATATATATAAGAAGTTATTTTTTGTCATGTAGAAGTCATAATTTATATATATATATATATATATATATATATATATATATATATATATATATATATACATATATATATATATATATATATATATATATATATATATATATATATATATATATATATATATATATATATATATATATATATATATATATATATATAGTTCATACCTGTCTATTGTATAGCTATAGTTCTATTGATAGCCATAAAATAACTTTTCGTATTAAATACTCTTTGTACCACGCAAGCATTAATGTAGATTTATTTTACCACGTATGTATAAATCATTATCTCATGATGTATGCAATATTAATATATTGTTACTTGTAGCTCATCTTCTCATCCAAATAACAAATACCAGAAATTTGTTATTTATATTGCTCAATTATGATCTAATATGTTATTTTAAGAATGTGTTACACGCAATTGCATTAGTTCTAAAGATCTTGTGGTTTGAACACAATACCTAACACAAATGGAATTTATGTTTTTACTTGTAAATTTATAAATATCATTGGAATACGTATATTTTTATGATATATGAAAACTTGGAATTCTTAATTTTTCTCATTATATTAATTTATGACTAATTAAGAATGTAATTTTAGACGAATGACATTCCTACTACAAATTATAGCATTTCCTAATTATATACCTTCACAAATTAGTGTTTTAGTGAAAAAGCATGTAATGGCGATACGAACAATAAAAACTGTATATTTCCAACAATTACCTTCAGTTCTGCAGATATTAAATTTATCGATTTCATAAATAATGTTTTAAAACCTTTTCTACTACGGTCAAACCTTTTTGTTTTCTTAAGTAGCTCCGCCAGCTGTGCTATTGAGACAATTACCTTAACAGGAATTGCAACAAAACCACGATTTGGAATTTGATTTCCTGTACTGTTTTTTGAAGAGTTTTCAAATATTCTATAGGTGTCTCTCGTGGAGCTCTAACGATTTTCTAGTAGTTACCTGCTAGTTTGAAAATAGAGGTTAGGATGTCTTGTTGTTAAACGAAGCTTATGACATCTTTAGAGGGATTCATAGACATGACTGGACTTATTTGAAGGTATCAGGTTTAGAAGAAAATTAAGGAAACATAAAATATTTTCATCTAAATACAGTTAAAACAACTAAACAAATTTTGCGGAGCAAAAGTTAAAGCTCTTTATCTGTATGAGAAATAAATTGATTAAATATCTGCAGAACTGAATGTAATTATTGGAAATATGCAGTTTTTATTGTCCGATAGATTATATATCTGCAGAACTGAAAGTAATTATTGGAAATATACAGTTTTAATAGTTCTACTCCGGCATTACATGTTATTTTACTAAAATACTATTTCGTAATGGTTTATGTCTAGAAAGTTCTATATGTTGTTGCAGGAAAGTCATTCACCGAAACTTTGTGTTAGGTATTGTGTTCCACAATATATTTAGAATACATGTAACTGCGTAACACATATTCTTAAAAAAAACTTTATAGATCATAATTGACCAATATACATAATGAATTTCTGGTATTTGTTATTTGGATGAGAAGTTAAGCAACAAATCGGAATATATATTATTAATATTGCATACATCATGCGATAATGAATTATACGTATGTACGTGGCAAAACAATACAACATTAATGCATGCGTGGTACACATATAGTACATAAGACGAGAGTTTATTTCAACGGTATCAAAAGAACTCTAGCTATACAATAGACAGGTATGAATAATATATAACTACACACTTTGATTTTATCATAACGAAAAATAATAATTTTTATATATTGTTATAGAAACTTGAACGTGAATAACCAAAATGAAGAATCTGTTTGTCATTTTCATTGTATGTTTTATTGTGTCCATTGAAGCAAGTCATTACACGCCTGAAATGGATAAGACCAATTCCCATATCGATGGTTCATTTATGCCAAAAAATCTTTTCGTAAGACGTCCATGGGATCGTTGTATAAACACGGATACATTTGGCAGATGTCGTTCGGATTGGTGTCGAACAATCTAGTACATAAATGGTGCGAAAATATAAATATTGTATATATTTTGTAAATTATTCATTGAAAGTTAAACTGTTTATTCTCTTTAATCTGCTATTAAATATGTTAATAAAAGAGCACATTACCCCCATTACACAAAAATCTTTATTTTTTGATGAGTTCATTGTATAGATTGGGATGTATATGGTATATGTCGTGGTTTATAATCTATTACATAAATGTTGTAAAATTATAAATATTATTTATATATTATGTAAATTATTCTTTGAGAATGAACAAAGAATATGTAAATAAAGTGCGTAATAAAATCAAGAAACTAACCGGTAATGTATATGAAGTGTCGATGGAATAACAAGAAGAGTGATAGAATACTAAAACAAATTAAACGCGATTCTGATTTTTGCAGATTTAGGCACAACTTACAAAATAATTTAGGTAGACAAGATTCAGTTGTTGACAGGATGCAGCTTACAATTGCAATTTTTAAAAGATCGTTATTTAATGCCTGAATTAATATATGGTAGTTGTGCGGGTATATTTTTAATTCAATATGTAAATTACCTTCATATTTGAAAGAATTATACAACATTTCTTTAATGACATTTTTAGTAAAATTATTAATTTCAATAAAATTTCTAATACTAAATACTCGTTTAGTTTCAAAGAATTTCTTTAATGGTTATACGTATGCGGTACTTATATCTATGAAAAATTGTAAGCAATATGGTGTGGTTATATTTGGGAAAATCAAGCATGGAGGGGAGTCAATTGCAGGTGAAGATGCCAATGAAGCGATAGAGTAATGAAACAGGTAAGTCAATAGTATATTAAAAGCTCTATTATATATGTAATAAAATGTCCAAAACTAAGAGAAGTAACGGCAGGATCGAGGTGTGGCTACTAGAATATTGATACCATTTCGGGCTGTGAATCTTTCCTGATATATTTAAATTGCTGTTGTGGTGTAAATTGCAATGTGTGATTCACCATTAAAATGACCAAAGAAAGAGAGTGTTCTTCATCAATTACAACACGAACCAAGTCTGATAGTAAGTTTTTTACTTTCTTATACGCAGTATAAGTAAGTATTGTAATTTGATCTCGAGATTTTAACGGAAATATATCTTTTGACCTTTCCTGAATGGAGTCTGACTATTTTTGAGATGACGTCTGTCTGTGTGTGTGTGTGTGTGTTTGAGTCTGTCTGTGTGTATGTGTGCGCTCTACAGCCTAAACGGTAAAAGATACAGTTATGAAACTTCAAACTTAAGATTGGTATGTGCCTGACAAGAAAACCTTCTATTTTGAAAAGAATATTCAAACAGGAAGTGCATGTTTACTCTATTCATTTTTTGCATTTTCTGCTATAACTCAAAAACAGAAGTTTTTACAGCAAAATTTTTAGATTAAAAATGAAAGATATTAATATTTTCCATAACTTTTATTTGAAAATATTTTTCAAAAAAGATACTGGTTTCAAAAAAAGAGCGTTTCTTCAATATTCTGCTTTAACTCAAAAACGGTAGTACTTACAGCAAAATTAGTGAGAATGAAAATAAAAGATATTAATATTACGCATAACTTTTATTTGAAAAGTATTTTCAGAAAAGGTACCGGTTACAACAAAAATTAGGTTATTTTCAAAATTACATTCAATACTTCTCACGTCTAGTAGCGGAGGTTAAGTCTTTATATTTGACCTCCGCCAGTGGTTGATCTACTCGCCAAGGCATGTCTGTCGCTGATCTACAGACAAGTATATACTGACGTATAACATAAGGCAGCGCTTAATATTGTAGTGCTACCTCAGCACTAAAGGTGGCTATAATGATATCATACGCTATGCCACGACCAACTAAAATTTCAGTTTCCGTTTTATCTCGATAAGAAATCTGATCTTATATTGAATGGTTCGTGTATTGTTGCTGATTGTTTCATTTGTATACAATTGCGGATATATTTAGCGGACGATATTTTTGTTATGTTTATCAAAATTTCAAATTTCCTTAAAATTAATTTAAGATATCTGTGCATAAGTGTGTTAACATACTATCATATAGGCTAATATTATTTCGTACACCCATTTTGGATAGATCGTTAGAATTTATAAAACATTTAAATTTTTCAAAAAATTTTTAATTATGATGATTAATTAAAATGCGTATAAGAAAGTTCAGTGACAGACACGTCAGCTTTTTTTGCTTTCTTATACGCAGTATAGAAAAATTTCGAACTCAAGATTTTAACGGAAATATACGTTTTGACCTTCCCTGAATCGATTCCGACTATTTTTGGAATGACGTCCGTCTGCGTGTGTGTGTGTGTATGTGAGCGCTCTACATCCCAAACGGCTAAAGGGAAAATTATGAAATTTTAAACTTAAGCTTTGTATGTGCCTGGCACGAAAACCTCCTATTTTTGAAAACCATATTCCGACCGGAAGTGCATATTTACTCTAGTCATTTTTTGCAGTTTCTGCAATTACTCAAAATGGGTTGCAGTTACAGAAAAATTGTTACAGTAAAAATTAAAGATATTAATATTTCGCATAACTTTTTTTCAAAAAAGGTACCCGTTACAAGGATATGGCTAGTGACATTTGTTCGACTTTTATTTATCATATAGCCTGTGCCGTGGCAATTGTTTAGCAGAAAAATAAATTTTGACGTTTAGTATCTGCTACACAAGTTGGCATAGTGTAACAAAATTTAATAAACATAAACAAATGTTCCAATTGTAAATTTTCTTACAGTAGTTGTTATTTGAGCAATCAATTATAATTCACTATAAAGCAATTTATATATAAGGTAATATATTAAAGACTTTTATCTTATAATAGAATTAATATGTGTTAAATTATTACTATTTTAGGAATATCAAACACTAAAAATCGGTTTGCGTTTTGAGGTGGAAAGTATTGAATTGAGTGGGTAAGCCGAATTAAAAATATTTTTTAAATAATAATTTTCTAGTACTAATTAATTATTTACCTTTACCTAGATTAAATACAGTTAAATTGCAGATACAAATATTTTTAAGTTAATTATTTTATTCAACGTTGCGTTGTAAAATATCGTTCACTTTTATAGAAATAATTATCAATTAATATCTAATTTCATTTAAATTGTATAATTATTGTTTAGATTGATTTTTGTTTCGTATTGTAAAATAAAATAAAATGGGGAAAAAGAAATCATATAGTGCTAAGAAAAAAAGTGCCAGGAAAATATGAAAAAGTTACGAATGAATGATGAATATAAAAATAAGGAGAGAGAGAAAATAATATAGAAAGTATAAAACAATTAAGAATGAATGTTGCATTTCAAGAGAAAGAAAGAATATATAACATTGAGAATATGAAAAAAATAAGATTGAATGATGAATATAAAGGAAAGGTTGAGAAATATAGAAAATATGCAAAAATTAATACTGAATAAGGAATATAAAGAGAAAGAAAGGGTGATTAATATAGAAAATATGCAAAAATTACGAATGAATGATGAATATAAAGAGAAAGAAAAGGAAATAAATAAAAACATCTGCAGTGTCATGCACCGAACTTTCTTATCCGCATATGAGTTAAACCATATCGTAGTTACATTATTTTTCTAATTTATAATATTTGTTCTAACCTTCAGATCGCTTTTACAGCAAATTTATTTCTTAGAATAAATATAAAACGTCAAACCTCAAACTATTTAAATCTATTTTGTTAAACAATTGACAGGCGCAGGTGATACGATTTATATAAAAATAGCAGAAATTAATGATTAATTTATAAAATAATAAAAATATGATTTGATTTTGACGAAATGCGTATTAGAAAGTTCAATATAAAATATTTCAGATATTTTATTTAAATATGATAGTTATTAGTAGTAAAATATAGCCGTAATTGCAACGTGCTGTGCAACAATTTTTGGCCCTCCAGTCAGAGGAATTAATTGAATTAACTTGATGAAACATAATTTGAATAATATTAGAAATAAAACAAATGGATAATTTTTATATTCGATTTATTAAATCTATTACAGTCTTAAGCTGAAAAGAAAAAGAAACAATTAGATTTTCATAAAATATATAAATAAAAGATAACTTACTAAATTTGCCGTGCTGGCGCTCAGGCGCTGGCCCCTACCGGCCCCACGGCCTCTGCGCCACCCATTGTAGTTTGGGTTATAACCGCCACGGCCACCGCGCCACCAATATGCGGCGCGGCTCCTATGGCCTCCACGGCTCTCCTCAATCCCGGCACCAACCTCAGCGTCTGGTAGCGCCGCACCTCCGGCTGGGGCTGCACCTCCTGCTGAGGCTGAAACTCTTGCTGGGGCTGCAGCACCTACCGGGGCTGCGGCACTGACGCGGGCTGCTGGGGCGCCTGCTCCGGAGGGCCTTCAAATTTTTTTATCGAACTTTATAAATATCATCTTTAAATAATAAAATTATATATTTTTCTTACTTGTTGCGTCAATTTCCGCCTCTATGCGTTCTAATATTTCCATTGCTGAGGATAAACATGTTTAAATAAGTAAAATTAACTTAAAAGAAATTTTATGCAAGCTTACCCTCTTCCATTTTTTCTAAATTTATTATTTTGTTTGTTTATTTCTTCGTTTGTTTATTTATTTTTTCAAAAAAATTATAGCTGGCTGCGCTACTAGCATTAATAAAAATCATCGTTGGCGGCGCTAGCAGCATTCATAATAATGTCGGGAATATTCACATGTAATATCATAAGTAGTCAAAGTTATGTCGATTATTTTTCATGGTGTATTACGAATGTCTCTTGTGCTGTAGTATGAATATTACGAGTGCGCAGCACGAATGATATTCGAAAGCACAAGAGACATGAGTAATACACCATCAAAAATAATCTACTTAACTTTTACTACGAATCGTATTCGAGAGACTATTCAATGAACCAAATCTATTTTTTTATTTAAAAATAGCAATACTATTTGGTTATGTTTTCATAACCATAGCAACCAGAAAAACAGTTGCTGTTATTTGCAAATATTCACTTAAAAGTACTAGTACTGAATTGTCGACACACAACCTTACTAGTACAAAATATGCACTACAATTCATTTTGATTGGCTGTAAAATTCAGAATCCTGCATTCTTATTGGTCTACTGATGACAGGTGAGTGGAATAGTCATAGTAGTTTTAATAGACGCTATGAGTCCACCAAAGTGTAAATAACTGATTCTAACTGTTCTCTTATCAAAACGGATTCGTTTTATGTTTATTAAAAGTGTATTATGCTCGTCATTGTTATTTACAAAGGATTTGTGAGTAAGCCGAAGAAATTACTATGTGAGATATGATCGATATTTTGTTCTAAAGAAATGTATGAAACAAATAAATAGCTGATGGATTATTGTCCGGTGTAATGACTAATTTTTGAAGTGCATTAGATTTTCCGCCTGCTTGAGGAGATAGTATCTTGAGGTGTGACGTTATAATAATAATAATAAATTATCCTAACCATAAAATTAGTACGTAATGGTTAAATATCGCAGAAGGGAAATGTTATGACGTCATGTAGGTTCTCAACCAGTAATGATGAACTAGATTTATAAGCTAATGATAATTTTTAGTTACGGTATATTTTTTAAAAAAGGAAAATAAATATCTGCAGTGTCATGCACCGAACTTTCTTATCCGCATATGAGTTAAACCATATCGTAGTTACATAATTTTTCTGATTTATAATATTTGTTCTAACCTTTAGATTGCTTTTACACTAAATATATTTCTTAGAATAAATATTAAATGTCAAACT
Organism: Nebria salina; assembly: GCA_944039245.1. NCBI lineage: Eukaryota > Metazoa > Arthropoda > Insecta > Coleoptera > Carabidae > Nebria > Nebria salina. Next base: position 3,067,803 of record OX063280.1, read on the forward strand.
TCAAACTATTTAAATCTATTTTGTTAAACAATTGACAGGCGCAGATGATACGATTTATGTAAAAATATATATAATAAGCAGAAATTTATTTAGACGTTAGTAATCTTTTTGGAAAAAAAAATTCAAAGAAAAGTTGTGCTAAATATAAATACCTTTAATTTTTGTTACATTATTTTTCTAATTTATAATAATTGTTCTAACCTTTGGAACACTTTTACGCTAAATATATTTCTTTGAATAAATATATAATGTCAAACTGTATTAATTAATTAATAAATGTAATTCAATTATATAATTTGAAGTTTGACATTTAATATTTTTTCCAAGAATTTAGTTGAAAATTGTGCAAAGGTTACTAAATTATTATAAATTAGTAAAATAATTAAAAAAAAAAATGATTTGATCTAATTCAAATTCCTCTATTAGATTAGTACAAGACATTTAAGATATTTTATTAATAAATGATAACTACTAGTAGTAAAATATTAGCTTATGTGTAAGTCCTGCAGGCTGCGCCCTCCGACTGGAGAGTGAAGTCAGTGCAGAGCGCGCAGGACTTATATTAATTGATTGGAAAGTGGGAAGCATAATTTGTATAATATTTAAAATAAAATAATTGGATATGTTTTATTATTTTATTCTATGAAGCAGATCAATACATTGCTTAAGCTAAAAAAAAAAATTAGTGTTTCATGTTGTATATAAATAAATAGTTAACTTACTAATATCTCCGTACTTTTCGTTAGCTTATGGCCCCCGCGGCCTCCACGACCCCCACGGCTTCCGCGGCTCCCACGGTCCCCGCTGCTCCAACGGCTTCCACGGAACCCGCGGCCCCCGCGTGGTTTCCACCTACCTCCATGGCCCCCACGCTCTCTTGGCAGCGGCTGCACCTCCTGCTGCTGCTCCTGCTGCACAATTTCATTTTGGGGCTGCTTCTTCTAACTGCGGCATGTCTTAATTTTTTTTTTAATTTAGTAAGTGTCATTTTTAAAAAATAAATAAATTTTTCTTACTTTTTGTATTTAAATGTTCTAACTCCTTTTCCAGAACCTCCACTATATCCATTTCTGCGAATAAACATATTTTAATAAGTAAAATTTACGATAAATAAATTTTAAGTCCACTTACTTTAAGCCATAATGTTAGTTTGTTTATTTTTTCGTTTGTTTATTTATTCGTGAACAAAATTATCGTTGGCGGCGCTAGTAGCATTAATAAAAATTGTGTGTTCATTAAAAGTGTCATTGTCAAAATATCATTGTTATTAACAAAGTATTTGTGAGTTAGCCGACGAATTTACTATGTAAGATATGATCGATTGTACCATCAAAATTTATGAACCAAATAGCTGATTGATGTTTGCCCGGTGTAATGACTAATTTTTGTTGTGCATTAGATTTATCGCCTGCTTGGGGAGATGGTATTTTTAGATGTAACGTTATAGTAATAATAAATTCCCCTAACCATAAAATTAATTCGTATGGGTTAAATATCGTTGGGAAGGGAAGTGTTATGACGTCATGTAGGTTCTCAACCCGTAATAATGAACAAGATTTATAAGCTAATAATAATTTTCAGTTAACTTATATTATGGAGTATTACAAAGTAAAGGCCAATACCATCCAAGTATAGTGTTTATATTTATTTATTATATATATTTATTTATTTCGTCAAAAGATATTCATATATATTACAGTAGATTTATGTACTGATACATGATCAAGCTGTTGAAATGCACCAGTAGCATAAAAACGCGGTGCAATTAAAATTTAATTCAAAGAGCTCAATGATTTATTTCGCTGAGTTTAATCCTCTATAAAATGACCAAATGAACCCAATAGTACCATAACATTTGCTTTGGGGAATCTGTATCAGCACTTGAATTGCAAATCATCAAATTCCTCGAAAAGATTTGAATTCTCCTTATTCTTCTTGGAACGTGGTCACATATATTTTCGTCATCAGAGCTAGATAGCTCAGATAATGATGAGACTGACATGTTCAACTTCTTTGTACACCTATTTTCTAATGTTTTTCACTATATTTATTCACCAAATTCATTTAATTCAATTATATAAATTTTGAGGCTCACCGTAATCAATGCTGATCGCGTAATTAAGTTGACTGCCTGTCAAATTAGAAGTAACAGACAGTTAGAGATGAAAAACTTTTTGTGCAACTGAAATACGCGCTAACAGATTGTTAAATTGATTTTGACAATGTGTTAAGTAATCAACTGTTACAATATTTATAAATTGTTTTATGCAACGCATACTAGATAGTTGACGGCGCGTTATGCATTTGACGGACCGTCATGGAGTTGACAAACCTTTGTGCAACTGGGCATAAATCTTTTTCATGTTTTTCAATATAAATTACTTTGTTAAAGAATGGCGATAGTAATAGAAGTAGACCCAAATAATTTGATATTGATTGTCACATACTTATTTAGTTAAAGTTGTGCAATATAATAATCTTCCACTTTAATTGCAATTATTTTAGGGGATATTGTAGAAAATGTAAATAATGACTAGAGTTAACACACTTACAGTTTGAACATTTCTCTTTATTTTTTTAACAATTTTACAATGAATTATATTTTGTACATGTAAAATATTTTTTTGAAGTGTCACTGTCGATCCTGAGTGTTGGGTTTCTCGTTGCCTGCAAAACAGATGGTTGGAATGGATAAGCAATTACTTGTTAAAAGAGAACGAACACTGTAATGATTTATCTATGCACGGTCCATTTTAAAATCATTATCGAGAAGAAATCATTGAAAGAGGCAATAATTAATACAAAATCCAATAATTAAGTATATAATATTCTGAGAATTTAATTATTTAAAAAAATTTATTAATAAAAGCTTTAATTTTTGTTTGACAGGTAGCTCAAAATGCCCTGTCATTTTTACTGTATTATTTGATCTCTTTACAACCATAAATAGTAATTTGGAGTAAGTTTATCAAATAATCTGCAAGATATATGAATTGTCGATGTAGCAGTTTGAAATTATTTATAAAATTAAAAACTGGATAAATATAAAAACAAATTAATTTACTTTATATTCTGGTTAAGAATAATTTAAAATGGTTAAATTTGATATTTAAAGAAAACTACCTTTTAATTTCTAATCGAACTTGTTTCTGATATTTAAAATACCGTACCTCATTCACACATTCACAATAATTCTCTGATAATATATTTATATTATATATTTTAAATATTTTGTTTTACTTATTTAATTATTATTTATACTCAGCGGATTTACAGTAAGGTCGTGAACGCTGAGATGATATTTAGGATAATATTTATTTACTTAGCTATTTATTTATATAAATATAAATATGTATATGTATAAAGCTATTTATTTATTTATAAGATTATTCAATTCAATTCAATTCCAGCCCAAGACCGGTTACGAACTTAAAATCCAAGTTTGCCAAATCGTTGCATATATTAATTTAACAGTGATTTTGACTTTATCGACCAACAAATTGTATTTTATAAGTTAATGTATTGTAATACAAATATATATTTAGTTTTAATTTTTAGTTATTTTGTTTAATTCATAAAGCGATTTGCAACGATTGACAAACTCGGATTTCAAGTTCTACCGATCCTGGATCCGAAATTGAAATGAATTGAACTGCATTGCTTCACGATTTTATTATTAAATCGTTTATGAACTAAACAATATTTATAGTCGGTCACTGTTGATATTTTCAAAGAGAAACATAATTTTGTTTAAAAACAAAAGTAGTTTTGTGAGTAGTTTTATGAGTGGCTTATTAAATAATGTTAATTATTTGTAGCAACCTCTCACTTGTTTATATTTCTTCTTATCTTAAGATTTTGTTTTGAGCCCATTATTTCAGTAAATAAATTTCAATGAATTTTATATTTTTAGATAAGATTTAAATTTAATCTGCTGGATTTGTTTATTGAATTTAGTGTTGGTATTACATTTTTGACGTTATCGATTTTTTATTGGAAAGTGTGTCAATGTTTTCGTTGTTAAAATTTTAGCGGCATGCTTTCTCATTAATTTTATGTCGTATCTTTCTATTTTTGGATTTCTTCCTAAGCAAAGGGAAGTTGCAAAAGCCATAGCGAATACACCACAATCGTAACCATTGGTTTGTCTTTGAACGTCATGAAATAAGTGATCTACACTGTCACCATAGAGTCTATTTAAATACAATACATGATCTGGGTGTAGTATTTTATGATTTAAACTATCATAAATGTTGTTGATATTGCCGTCATAGTATGTACAAATCCAATGGCCTATTTTACCTAAGCTACCACTAAATAAAATCTGCAGATGTGGTGTTCCTTTTGGTATTGGTTGAATACGTTCAGGAACTTGTGCATATTCTGTACTTTGGAGCCTTAAATTTGTGTGTGTTGCTACAATTCTGGCGAATAAATCAATGTGCAAGTCTTCTAAAAATCCTTCTGCATTAAGAACTGTATTTAAATCTGATTGAATTAATCTATCTGGTATAAAATTGGGACTATCTAATTGCACAATCGGAGTAAATTTAATATCATTTTCTTTATTATTTTGACTTGAATTGAAAGATTTTACCTCTAATATTAAATCATTATTAATTACATCGTGATACTTTGTTTCGATTACTTGATTATCTTCAATATTTTTATTACTTGAATGTTCTTTAATATCTATAACTTTATTGCTATTTGTTAAATCATTTAAAACTGTTTTTGAATTGGCAACGTTGTTTATATCAAAATTATTTACTATTGCAACTATTGGCTTATGATACGAGAAATACGTTTCGTAAACAGCCGATTGAAATTTATTTGACGTTGAAAATATTATGTCAATTTGTGTGTTATTATCAGTTGTGACTATGTTTACAGGCAAGGCAGTAATAAGATTGTATTTTCCAAAAGTTTTGTTTAAAAATGAATTATTGTTGTTGCATCTCATATCAAAATTAAAGTCTCCCATCACTACTAGTTCGTTATCGATAAAAGATGTCTTGTTGATAATTTCCTGAAAACTTTTATCAAACATAGCATGTGATGTTGATGGTGATTTATATCCAGTAATGATACAATACTTTTCAATTTGAAAACTAATGAATTCGACGTGACATGGAGAATTACTATTTTGTTTTACGTCAAGTACATGTTTTATATTTTCTACTACAATATTATTTTTAACGTAACAAATTATTCCTCGCGAACCATATTGGACCTAAATATTATACTATAGTTTGGAATGTCAACATTGTCTTTAGTATTTGTTAGAGTCTCTGAAAATATTAATATATCTCCTCTTTGATACCAATCGTCCTTTAAGATATATTTTAATTTTGTAGATAACGAACATACATTTTGATAGATAATTTTAACTCCTTTGGTTTCTTTTAATGTATTGTATGATAAAATAATTTGTTTTTCTGTTCTTACTTAAGTTAGTTCTAACAATGTAGGATTATCTAATTTTGTTAATTTTGGTGGCCTAAATTCTCCTATAATATATAATCCGGATAGTTTTGTTACTCTACTTAATGCTACGTACATCATTGAACGAGTTATTCGGCGTGAACGATTAAAGTCAACACAAATTTGTTCATAACTCTGACCTTGACTTTTATGAATAGTTATAGCTTCGGCTGGAGTAACAGGGAATTGTTTTCGAATTGTTTGGTACTGTAATTTGTTGGATATATTTAAAACAATTTTACTTTTAACGATCGGTGTCAATTTACGATTTATATTATTTGATTTCATATATTCCATAAAAGATAACCTTGCTTTATTACCAACAACTTTGGAATTAAAGTCTAACCATATTTTATTTGGTTGTGTTGAATTTGGTTCAAAAGTTATTAATTTCAAAGTGCCACACGCACCATTAACCAATCCATCTTCAACATCTATATTACAAGTAATCATGTATTTTATTCCTATTTTTAGTTTAATTAAATATGGTAGTCCGTTGACTTCGCTGGGGTTTTTATTTTTTAAGGATTCTAAGCATTTGCTTTTTCTACTGTTATTAACTTTTCCTAAAATTATGTCTTTCGCCTCAGATTGATATTCAGTACCAGGATATTTTGCTATTTTATCATAATTAAATAAATCAACATTAATATTTTCTGCAAATAACCTAATTTCATTTCTGGAACTGATAATTCGTCAACTTTTCTACTTTTTATTAAGTTTATATTTTCCACGGTCATTTTTCCAATAGCTCAACTATTTAGAGCCTGAATAAAATCTATTTCATCTCTTTGCCTCATTATTTCTGTTAACTCATAAAAACTAAACTCATCCCACAATGGATTTGTGTGGAAAAATATATCCATTTCATTAGTTTTTGTTACTTTATAAATTGCAGAGTCCATAACTAGAGGTAATTGATTCAAATCTCCTACAATGATTACAGATATTCCGCCAAATGATTCATTAACTCCCATAATTTGTCTTAATCTTGTATCAACTCTACTAAAAAGTGTAGTCCCTACCATAGAAATTTCATCGATAATTAGTAATTTTATATAAATTAATTTTTCTCGAAAACTATTTGCTAAATCTGTTGATAATTCTGGCATATTACCACTGAACTGAGATACGGGTAGTGCGAATGCGGTATGTAATGTTACACCATTAATTAAAAATGCCGCTTTTCCTGATGGAGCGCACAATAATACTACTAACTTATCTTTATTTGCACCAGGTATATTGTCGAAATAATTTGTTACTAACTGATACAAACAATTCATTACGGTACTCTTTCCGACACCGGCAGAACCACTTAAAAATATTCGTAAAGGCGTATTTTTGATTTTGAAACTATTCAAAATATGCATGACAAATTCACGTTGCGCTGAATTTAAATTAAACATTAATTTTAGCAATTCTACATCTGACACTCTAGTTGGACTCGTAAATCTATTTACTACTTTATCTTTTGGAAGTGCTTTGCCATCCTGTTCTAAAATATCTATTTGTTGTTCTCGCGATAATTGATCGGCATTAAAATCGTCTATCTCTTCCTCCTCTATATTTTTATTTTCATTCTGCGCATAAACTAAAGCTTCATCTAAAATCTCATCTGCAAAAACTGAATATTGTTTTCTATTTTCCTCAATTATTTCATTATTAATATTGTAAATGTTTTCACAATTTACGCTTTCAACTTCATTTAATTCATTTCGCCCTGGCAAAAATAATAATATTTGTTCTCTAAAATAATTCACTGGATCCTGCACTAATTTGTATCGCCTGTATCTGATAATTGCAACTTTTTGCCTAGTTTTATATTCAAAATCTAAATTATCCTCATTTTCGATCAAATTTCTATTCGGTCTTTTATTATATTTTGCTGCAAAATCTGCTAAACAAATATTTTCTAGTTTTACTGGTCTCATACTGTATTTTGTCATTATATCTAGCATATAAATTTCTGTAGAGATTTCATTTAAATTTCGCAAATCTTTATTTGATTTTAACATTAACGCGCGTTCATTTATTGGACTAGTATTAATAAATATTGTTTGCCTACTACTTTTAGATAATGGTAAAGATAATACATGATAAGATGCTTCTTGAGCTGACATTAAGTTACTGTTTAAAAATACATTTGTAATTTTTCTAAATTTATCCTTAATACCATCATGTCCATTATGTATATCTGATGCTGCATCTCTCAACAATTTTGATATACCAGCATCAACTTTGCTAATATAATTTATTATATAAGAGGCTAAACCGTATTCTTCAAATATAAATTGAATGGCCATATTCGATTCAAACAGATGTAATATATTTTTATTGTAACCATTGAGTACTGTTTCTAAACTGTTTCGTTTTAAAAATAATTGAGTTCGTTTTAATGAAGATCGTAAAGCTGAAATGTATTGCTGTTCTGTTAAATTAAATTTGAGTAATATATCTTCAAAACTAATATATTCTTGTTTTTTAGACAAGAAAGTCATATATTTCCTAATATTAACCAAATTTGTCTTTGCATTCTCATCCTTATCACCCAATGGTTCTAAAATCATAGTTCTAGGCATAACTGGTATTGGAAAGTTAAATCTACATTTAGTTTTGTTCTTTTTCCCCTTATAACATGTGTGAGTATGTTTATGTTTTTGTACCATCATGAACGGATCACTTTCATCATACTTACAAGTAATAAATCTATCTATAAATTGAATACATTGGTCTACACTGTCCGGCTTAGAACTATCATAAACAGGTGCATCTTTAAGCCATAGAAAAATATGTTCATGTGGTGAACCTCTCAATTGGAATTCTACTCTTTCGTAACTATCTAACACTAAGTATTCCTCAAATAGGCTACCTGCCTGCTTCAAATACCTCATAAATTTATTAGCTTTATAGTCAAAATATCGAGCACATGTTACTGGATCATTTTTAATCAACTCTGTTTTTTCGTTATCACTTAAATTTAGAGCTTCTCCTAACGAAATAGTTTTACGTCTATTTAATTTAACTAGTGTTTTAATAAGGTCGGGCCAAATCTTTTCCCCTGCCGATAAAATTAAAAATATTGTTGGTTTCCCTAGTTGTCTAATCATTTCCATTAATTCTTTTTTCCGAGACTCCCAATAAGATGGCGAAGAACGAATCTGTTTCAATATTTTATAGCCTTCGTCAAATTTAGCTAAATTATTTAAGTAATCTATATTTAACGCATTAGCAGCTGAAACTCCGTCAGTTCTTTTAGATTTCCGCAAACACATGTTTAAACTACCTATGCATGATTTTTCTAATTTACTTTTTCGCCATAAACAAAATTCTACTAGGGATACAAGATCTGCGATCTTGACGTCTACTTTCAGATTTTGACCGGTCATGAGATGTAATATTTTTTGGAGTATTTATTTTATGACCACCGAAAATTTTAGGGAAACATAATTCATCTAAATCCTCAACTAGATGCCATGCTACAGGTGTTTTGCCCTGACCTGAGAGCCATTATTTTTACATTATTAACTATTTCATTATTTCGGTCTACAACTAGTACTTCATCATCAAATTCAACTTCATCTATATCCTGATGGGCAGCTAGTATCTCATCGTCTATTTTAATTTCATCTATATCAAATGGCTCTTTAAAATATTCACCCAGGGAATTTTGAGGATTGGACTTTATGTTTTTTTCTACATCAGTCTGATCTATAATAAAATCTAAATTTTCGTCATACCTGCTTTCGTAATCGTGAAAATATTTTTGGTCAATTTTTATGTCATATTTTTGATAAAGCGGGGTATCTAACAAATGTTTTAATGCATCGCAAACTACTGCTGGCCTAATAGTTTCAAACATATAATTTGATGAGTGAAGCATGTGTTTTTTTAATTTAATTTGAATTGTTGCCATATTATCTCCTCCTTGGTAACACCTGTAGCATATCATTTATTTCAACTGGTATGTTTACTACACTACCTTTCATTCCTAACTGAGCATTTAACATGTATGATTTTAATGGACGAAGTTGCATAAAATTTATATATGGAGCTACCAATCTCTCTTCAAGAGACGACAATATTTTTACACATTCTGGAATTTCTGCGAATTTAAGACCATTACTAACAGCTAATTTTGGAACTTTGCCTTTAATTACGTAATTGTTACAAGTTTTGCAAATATAATTTGAATTAAAATTGAAAATTTTACCGAAAAAGTAATCAGAGAAAGCCTGTTTAATTTTTTCAAATTTAAAAGTGTTTACAGAATGAATGAAAAATAATCCCTCGCAACAACAGCATATTAATTCAGGCATTAATGAACGATCTTTTAGAAATTGCAATTTCAACCCTGCATCAATTGAATCTTGTCTAGCTAAATTATTCTGCAAGTTTTCCCTAAATCTGCATAAATCTGTATCGCGTTTAATCTGTTTTTGTATTTTATTACTCCTTTTATCATTCTCTTTATACTCTTTATTATTTCTTATATTCCTCTTACTTTCTTGATTTTTCATACGATCCTTATCAACATATTCTTCGTTCATTCTCAGTTTTTTCATATTCTCTTTATATTCATCATTTATGCGCAATTGCTTCATATGCTCAATGTTACTTATTCTTTCTTTCTCTTTATATTCCTCGTTCGTTCGTTGCTGTTTCATATTCTCTACGTTTCTTATTCTTTCTTTCTTTTTATATTCGTCATTCATTCTTAATTTTTTCATATTCACTGTGTTATTTATTATTTCTTTATTTCTATACTCCTCATCAACTCGCATCCTTTTCATGTTTTCCTTATTACATTCTCTTTCTTTCTCTTTGTAACTCTCATTCATTCTTAATTTTATTTGGTTTTTTTATTTACTTCTTTTTCTTTCTCTTTATATTCATCACTCATTCGTAATTTTTGCATATTTTCTATAATACTCATCCTTTCTTTCTCTTTATATTCGTTATTCATTCTTAAATTTTGCATATTTTCTACATTACTCATCCTTTCTTTCTCTTTATATTCGTTATTCATTCTTAATTTTTGCATATTTTCTATATTACTCATCCTTTCTTTCTCTTTATATTCGTTATTCAGTCTTAATTTTTGCATATTTTCTATATTTTTCAACCTTTCTGTCTCTTTATATTCATCATTCAATCTTATTTTTTTCATATTCTCAATGTTATATATTCTTTCTTTCTCTTGAAATGCAACATTCATTCTTAATAGTTTTATACTTTTTAAATTATTTTCTCTTTCCTTATTTTTATATTCATCATTCTTTCGTAACTTTTTCATATTTTCCCTGGCACTTTTTTTCTTAGCACTATATGATTTCTTTTTCCCCATTTTATTTTATTTAACGATACGAAACAAAAATCAATCTAAACAATAATTATACAATTTAAATGAAATTAGATATTAATTAATAATTATTTCTATGAAAGAAAACGTAATTTACTAACGCAACGTTGAATAAAATAATTAACTTAAAAGAATATGTGTATCTGCAATTTATCTGTATTTAACCTAGGTATTTTAAAAGTAAATAATTAAATAGTACTAGAAAATTATTATTTAAAAAATATTTTTAATTCGGCTTACCCACTTCAATGAGCGCTTTGAAAGCGATTGATTCTTTGTACCCTAAACATCCTCTCTTGCAGCAGATACAAGCAACCTTGATGACATTATCGTCAAAAGGGTCTATCGTGCGCTTTATTTGGGTACCGAGTCATGTTGGTATTCGCGGGAATGAAGCAGCTGATGCAGCAGCTAAGCGAGCTTTGTCCAAGGCCACCATTGATTATGATCGGGTGCTTGCTGATGACCTCAAAGGTCATTTTAAGCATCTGATCATGAATCAGTGGCAGGAAAGGTGGAGTCATATAGTTTCTAACAAGCTTAAAAATGTTAAGCACAACGTGAGGTCATGGGATTCTTCCCATAGGGCATCCCGAAAGGAGGAGGTCGCTGTGGCGAGACTCCGGATAGGGCACACCTGGTGGACGCATGGTCATCTTTTGCGCCGTGAGGAGGCTCCGATGTGCGAAACGTGTGACACTGCTTTGACAGTGGCGCACGTTTTGTTGGAGTGCTCCCAGTTTACCGAGCAGCGAAACAGGGCGGGTCTGTCACTTGACCTGTCGGTGGCCCTTGGTGACCATTCGACACTCATTGACAGGGTCGTCCTGTTCCTCAGGAATACAGGTCTATTTGCCTTTATTTAAAAGTGCTAGCTTTGTCATTAATTTTATTTATACACGTATTTTTTTTAGCACTCAATAATATTTTACAATATCATTTATTTTTACAATTTTAAACCTGTACATTTTATTTATTTATATATACATTTATTAATATTTTACATTTAATAGATATTAAGTTTACAATTTTATTTTTACATAACATATATTTAGTTAGTTTCTTTCATAATATAGTTTATGGCGTGAATAGCCCAAGAGGCTGATACGCCTTTAAATTTTAATCCTACTACTACTACTACTCGGCTTACCCACTCAATTCAATACTTTCCACCTCAAAACGCAAACCGATTTTTAGTGTTTGATATTCCTAAAATAGTAATAATTTAACACATATTAATTCTTTTATAAGATAAAAGTCTTTAATATATTACCTTATATATAAATTGCTTTATAGTGAATTATAATTGATTGCTCAATTAACAACTACTGTAAGAAAATTAGCAATGGAATATTTGTTTGTTTATTAACTTTTGTTTCACTATGCCAACTTGTGTAGCAGATACAAAACGTCAAATTTATTTTTCTGCTAAAAAATTGCCACGACACAGGCTATATGATAAATAAAAGTCGAACAAGTTTCACTAGCTATTTCTTTGTAACGGGTACCTTTTATGACAAAAATATTCTCATAAAAGTTATGCGAAATATCAATATCTCTAATTTTTAAAGTAACAATTTTTCTGTAAGTGCAACCATTTTTGGGTAATTGGAGAAACCAAAAAAGATGACTAGAGTAAACAGGCATTTCCGGTTTGTATATTGTTTTCAAAAATAGGTTTTCGTGCCAGGCACATACAAATCTTAAGTTTAAAATTTCATAATTTTCCCTTTAGCCGTTTGGGCTGTAGAGCGCTCACATACACACACACATACACACACACAGACACACACAGACACACACAGACAGACAGACAGACAGACAGACAGACAGACAGACACACACACACACACACACACACACACACACACACACACACACACACACACACACACACACACACACACACACACACACACACACACACACACACACACACACACACACACACACACACACACACACACACACACACACACACACACACACACACACACACACACACATCGCTATTCTTTTGCAAAGTAATTTATATTGACAAACCTTGAAAAAAATTTAATTATTATTTTCCTTTTTTAAAAAATATACCGTAACTAAAAATTATCATTAGCTTATAAATCTAGTTCATCATTACTGGTTGAGAACCTACATGACGTCATAACATTTCCCTTCTGCGATATTTAACCAATACGAACTAATTTTATGGTTAGGATAATTTATTATTATTATAACGTCACACCTCAAGATACTATCTCCCCAAGCAGGCGGAAAATCTAATGCACTTCAAAAATTAGTCATTACACCGGACAATAATCCATCAGCTATTTATTTGTTTCATACATTTCTTTAGAACAAAATATCGATCATATCTCACATAGTAATTTCTTCGGCTTACTCACAAATCCTTTGTAAATAACAATGACGACCATAATACACTTTTAATAAACATAAAACGAATCCGTTTTGATAAGAGAACAGTTAGAATCAGTTATTTACACTTTGGTGGACTCATAGCGTCTATTAAAACTACTATGACTATTCCACTCACCTGTCATCAGTAGACCAATAAGAATGCAGGATTCTGAATTTTACAGCCAATCAAAATGAATTGTAGTGCATATTTTGTACTAGTAAGGTTGTGTGTCGACAATTCAGTACTAGTACTGTTAAGTGAATATTTTAAACAAATGAAATGACAATATACGTCAAAAGACACTTTGGACATTGAATATTTGCAAATAACAGCAACTGTTTTTCTGGTTGCTATGGTTATGAAAACATAACCAAATAGTATTGCTATTTTTAAATAAAAAAATAGATTTGGTTCATTGAATAGTCTCTCGAATACGATTCGTAGTAAAAGTTAAGTAGATTATTTTTGATGGTGTATTACTCATGTCTCTTGTGCTTTCGAATATCACTCGTGCTGCGCACTCGTAATATTCATACTACAGCACAAGAGACATTCGTAATACACCATGAAAAATAATCGACATAACTTTGACTACTTATGATATTACATGTGAATATTCCCGACATTATTATGAATGCTGCTAGCGCCGCCAACGATGATTTTTATTAATGCTAGTAGCGCAGCCAGCTATAATTTTTTTTAAAAAATAAATAAACAAACGAAGAAATAAACAAACAAAATAATAAATTTAGAAAAATGGAAGAGGGTAAGCTTGCATAAAATTTCTTTTAAGTTAATTTTACTTATTTAAACATGTTTATCCTCAGCAATGGAAATATTAGAACGCATAGAGGCGGAAATTGACGCAACAAGTAAGAAAAATATATAATTTTATTATTTAAAGATGTTATTTATAAAATTCGATAAAAAAATTTGAAGGTCCTCCGGAGCAAGCGCCCCAGCAGCCCGCGTCAGTGCCGCAGCCCCGGTAGTCGCTGCAGCCCCAGCAAGAGTTTCAGCCCCAGCCTCAGCAGGAGGTGCAGCCCCAGCCGGAGGTGCGGCGCTACCAGACGCTGAGGTTGGTGCCGGGATTGAGGAGAGCCGTGGAGGCCATAGGAGCCGCGCCGCATATTGGTGGCGCGGTGGCCGTGGCGGTTATAACCCAAACTACAATGGGTGGCGCAGAGGCCGTGGGGCCGGTAGGGGCCAGCGCCTGAGCGCCAGCACGGCAAATTTAGTAAGTTATCTTTTATTTATATATTTGATGAAAATCTAATTGTTTCTTTTTCTTTTCAGCTTAAGACTGTAATAGATTTAATAAATCGAATATAAAAATTATCCATGTGTTTTATTTCTAATATTATTCAAATTATGTTTCATCAAGTTAATTCAATTAATTCCTCTGACTGGAGGGCCAAAAATTGTTGCACAGCACGTAGGACTTGCAATTACGGCTATATTTTACTAGTAATAACTATCATATTTAAATAAAATATCTGAAATATTTTATATTGAACTTTCTAATACGCATTTCGTCAAAATCAAATCATATTTTTATTATTTTATAAATTAATTATTAATTTCTGCTATTTTTATATAAATCGTATCATCTGCGCCTGTCAATTGTTTAATAAAATAGATTTAAATAGTTTGAAGTTTGACGTTTTATGTTTATTCTAAGAAATAAATTTACTGTAAAAGCGATCTGAAGGTTAGAACAAATAAATATAAATTAGAAAAATAATGTAACTACGATATGGTTTAACCCATATGCGGATAAGAAAGTTCGGTGCATGACTGCAGATGTTTTTAACCAGGAATTAATAAACGCACAGCAGTTTGAATTTCCCGACGGGTAATCAGATCGTTAGAATTCAAAAAATTTTGAAATACTTTAATGTTTTTATAAATTCTAACGATCTAACCAAAATGCATATATTAACACACTTATATTAATTTTACATCTTATATTAATTTTATAAAAATTTGGAAAAGTCCGCAATTGTATACAAATGAAACAATCAGCAACAATACACGAACTATTCAATATGAGATCAGATAGATAAAACGGAAACTATGACTCACTAGAACCGATGACGCGCTAGACTGTTAGAATAAGTGCCACTACACTTTGTATCTGGATATCAGAAGGGCTGAAGCTAGTGTTTTTCATTTATTTTTATCTCCAATTATTAGTGAATAATTATTACAATGCCAAAGATGTCTATGGAAAAACGTGGGCGTATCATTGCTTTGTGGCAAGCAAATTGGAACAAGACTGAAATAGCAAGATTTCTTAATATTGATGTAAGTGATTTTTAATATATTATACACAAAAGTAAAACTACTACTATATATTTAAATTAATTTAATACTTTTGTTTGTGGGCACTTGGTGAAACATTTTCAATATTATATAATTAATGTGGAATCAATTATTTCATTATTGTTTCTGTGAATATAAAATCAAAATATAATGATCCTAGTTGTATATAGTTACTTATTTTGCATTTTTTAAATCTATTAGAGAAGAAGTGTTATAAGGTGGGTTCGAAGATTTCAAACGGGAGGAGTACGACAATTGCAAAGCAAAGCAATTCCTGGAAGACCACGTTCTATTACCGAAGAACAGTCAATTCGTTTTGCAAATGCCGTGCAGGAACAACCTTTTATCTCGTCAAGAGATTTGAAATTAGCATTGAATCTGGATTGCAGTCCATTAATTGTCAGAAGACGACTTCATGCTATCGATCTGCATTGCAGAAGGCCTGCAATCAAAGCGAAATCAAACCAAAGCATGCGGAAGAAAGATTTAGATTTTGTCAGGCAAATGCTAATTTTGATTGGTCAAATGTAATTTTCTCTGATGAAAAAGTATTTTCTTCCGACGAAGACATCGCAAAACCGCTATGGAGACCTAACAATACTAGGATGTTTCCGGAACATGTGCGACAAAAACGGCGAAGTGGACGCATCAGTTGTGCTTACTGAGGATGGATGTGCGCTGCCGGACCTGGTGAACTAATTCAGGTGTCGAGCCGAATGAACTCCATAGAATACGTTGACATTCTGGAAAATGTATTTCTACCTTCGGTTAGACATTTTTTCCCCGAAGGGAGAATAACATTTGTCCAGGACAACTCGGCTGTGCATACATCAAGATTAGTGCGATCCTGGTTTGCAGAACATGAAGAAATTGATTTGGTTGCTTGGCCTGCTAAATCTCCAGTCCTAAATCCAATTGAAAATATGTGGTCAGCTATGATACAACGTTGGGAAGGTGGAGCAAGGACCAAACCAATTTTACACAGGCACGTAAACCAGGTGTAGGAGAGCTTTCGCGGAGACACTTATTGCAAAGCTCTCGTGAACTCTATGCCGCGGAGAATTCAAAGTGTCATAGATGCTAATGGGTATTGGACACGGTATTAGATACTTTATATATATATATAATATATATATATATATATATATATATATATATATATATATATATATATATATATATATATATATATTTACTTATACGTTCTACAATTACCAGTCGGAAAATTCAAACTGCTGTGGTGAAAAAAACAATCGGCTCTTCTCAGAGCCACCAAAAAAATTTACACAAAAGAAATTATGATTTATTTGCTTTTATTTAATTCCCAAGACCAATTTCCAAGATATATATATATATATATATATAAAATTTAAAAAAATGTTGTCTAGTTAAATACAAATAAAACATATGTGCAAATTTTCATTGGATATGTTTTCGTTTTCATTTAAAAATTAACATTTAAAAAAAAATTAATTTGAATAGTCATTTTTCAATATGCTTATAATATTTTAACTCCACACTTTATTCCGCGGCAGCATTTATTTATCATGTATAGAAAAAAATCGTAGAAAATATATTTGTATTGTTAATTTTGCGCAATTTAGATCACTATATTTTGATATTATTTTCACAGCAACGGTAATAAAGAAAATGCTTCTCTGTTAAGGGGGGCGGGTCATATAGAATAAAAGAAAAAAGATTTGTTTTTATTAGCCGTATTGATTCTAACACCATTAAAGAATATATATCCCGAGTTTTATTTAAAATTCGTCATAGAACTCGAGATAGGTATGTAGGTAGGATTAAAATTTAAAGGCGTATCAGCCTCTTGGGCTATTCACGCCATAAGCTATATTATGAAAGAAACTAACTAAATATATGTTATGTAAAAATAAAATTGTAAACTTAATATCTATTAAATGTAAAATATTAATAAATGTATATATAAATAAATAAAATGTACAAGTTTAAAATTGTAAAAATAAATGATATTGTAAAATATTATTGAGATAAAAAAAAAAAAATGCGTGTATAAATAAAATTAATTACAAAGGTAGCACTTTTAAATAAAGGCAAATAGACCTGTATTCCTGAGGAACAGGACGACCCTGTCAATGAGTGTCGAATGGTCACCAAGGGCCACCGACAGGTCAAGTGACAGACCCGCCCTGTTTCGCTGCTCGGTAAACTGGGAGCACTCCAACAAAACGTGCGCCACTGTCAAAGCAGTGTCACACGTTTCGCACATCGGAGCCTCCTCACGGCGCAAAAGATGACCATGCGTCCACCAGGTGTGCCCTATCCGGAGTCTCGCCACAGCGACCTCCTCCTTTCGGGATGCCCTATAGGAAGAATCCCATGGCCTCACGTTGTGCTTAACATTTTTAAGCTTGTTATAAACTATATGACTCCACCTTTCCTGCCACTGTTTCATGATCAGATGCTTAAAATGACCTTTGAGGTCATCAGCAAGCACCCGATCATAATCAATGATGGCCTTGGACAAAGCTCGCTTAGCTGCTGCATCAGCTGCTTCGTTCCCGCGAATACCAACATGACTCGGTACCCAAATAAAGCGCACGATAGACCCTTTTGACGATAATGTCATCAAGGTTGCTTGTATCTGTTGCAAGAGAGGATGTTTGGGGTACAAAGAATCAATCGCTTTCAAAGCGCTCATCGAGTCCGACACAATAACAAAAGAATTACGTGCGAGTCTAGAAATATAGAGAAGTGCTTGGTAGAGTGCATACAACTCTGCCGTGTATACGGACGAGAGTTTGTGAAGTCGAAACTCACATGCACCTCTTGCCGATATAAAAGCACATGCAACCCTGTCGTTACTCTTCGAACCGTCGGTGTAAATGCGAATCCATTGCCGATAGTTGGCAATGATTCGAGCAAACTCACGTTGGAACAGAATGGGTGGAGTAGCGGAACGATCCAGCTTTGAAAGCGCATAGTTGGTATTCGGACGGGAAAATGTCCAAGGTGGAAAGGGGCTGAAAGAAGTGTCTGGGGTTGAAGGAAGTTCAAAATTAACCTCTCCAAAAGTATTGCGAGATCTGATAGAAAAGGAACCCACCGAACGAGCTCCTCTGTCATAAATCTCCGCAAACTGTTGACCAAAGACAGTGTCAAAAACCAGGTGATATGGTTTCGACTTCATGGCTGCCGTGTAGTTCATGGTCAAAAGCCTGCGACGATCATACAGAGAAGGCTCGCCAGCTTCGCACAATAAACTTGGTATTGGGCTGGTACGAAAAGCACCAGTAGCAAGACGAATACCAGTATGGTGTATCGTATCAATGGTTTTGATAACGGATGGCCTGGCAGACGCGTAAGCGATACAGCCATAGTCCAGCTTGGAGCGTATCAAAGCCCGATACAGGCGCAGCATAGAAATTCTATCGGCACCCCACGATTTGGAAGAAAGAACTCGCAATAGATTTAGAGAAAGCCGACATTTTGCCTTCAAAGCCACAAGATGGGCACGCCAGTTAAGCTTCTTGTCAAATAGAAGACCAAGAAAACGGGCAGTTTCCACAAATGGAAGATCAGTACCGTTGAGAGAGAGAACAGGATCTAAGTGAAGGTGACGGCGTTGACAGAAGTGAATGCACTCTGTCTTGGCCGCAGAAAATACGAAACCTTGCTCAGTAGCCCAGGTATGAAGACGATTGATTGTAAACTGCAGCTGACGCTCTATGGAAGCCATATTGCGAGAACTGCAGAAAATTGCCAAGTCGTCCACGTACAAGGAACCTAGCACAGGTGAACGAATACACTGTGCAACACCGTTGATGGCCACAGCAAACAACGTGACACTCAGAATAGACCCTTGCGGTACTCCGTTTTCTTGAGTAAAAATGTTGGAGAGGTCATTTCCCACACGAACTTGAAACTTCCTTAAGGAAAGAAAGCTTTCAAGAAATATGGGAAGATTACCTCTTAAGCCCCAGGAGTGTAAAGTGCGCATAATACCAAAACGCCAAGTGGTATCATAGGCCCGGGAAATATCAAAAAACACAGCTACCATATGTTGCTTGTTGAGAAATGCATCCCGGATGGTTGATTCAAGTCTTATCAGGTGGTCTGCAGTGGAACGGAAACGGCGGAAGCCGCACTGGATGTTATCCAACAGGTTGTTTGATTCCAGGAACCAAACAAGACGCCTGTTGATCATGCGTTCCATGAGCTTGCAGACACAACTGGTAAGCGAGACTGGGCGATAGCTAGATGGCAGTGTTTTGTCTTTTCCAGGCTTTGGGATTGGTACGATAATCGCATCACGCCATGGTGTTGGGCAGATACCGGAAAACCAAATGCGATTATACATTTGTAAAAGAAATGTTTTTCCAGCAGGATTCAAATGGCGAAGCATCTGGTAGTGAATAGAATCAGGTCCAGGAGCACTGTCGTGAGAATCTGAAATCGCACTTTCAAGTTCATCCACGCTGAAAGAAAGATTGTAGATTTCGTCGCCCGGCGAAACAAAATTGAGACATTGACGTTCCAAGATTGATTTACGAGCGAGGAACTCAGCTGGATAGTGATTGGAAGTAGTAGTAGTAGGATTAAAATTTAAAGGCGTATCAGCCTCTTGGGCTATTCACGCCATAAACTATATTATGAAAGAAACTAACTAAATATATGTTATGTAAAAATAAAATTGTAAACTTAATATCTATTAAATGTAAAATATTAATAAATGTATATATAAATAGTGATTGGAACTTGAAGTATCCGCGAAAGTGGATGCTATAATATTAGCAACATCAGACCGACAGGTAATGACATTGCCATTGATTTTTAGGCCAGAAACAGTGCTAGATTTTGAGCGGCCAGATATTTTTCTGACCTTCTCCCATACTTTAGAAACTGGAGTGGAGGTTGTAATGGAAGAAATGTATTTCTGCCATGACGCTTTCTTACTCTTCCGAACAATTCTTCTAGCTTTTGCCTTGGCTTGGAAGTAATGGATCATATTCTCGGTGGTTGGAAATCGCCTGAAATGGCGAAAAATACGTCGTTTTTCTCGGATAGCAATCTTGCACTCATCGTTCCACCAGGGAACGGGTATTCTATTAGAATGAATAGGTGTTAGAGGAATACTCTGTTGTGCAGCAGACTTGATTGCATCCGTGAAATACCGAACATGGCCGTCCACGTCAACGAAATCATTTTCACCAAATACGGCCAACTCCGAGAACAGATTCCAATCTGCTCGCTTTAAAGCCCATTTCGGACAACGAGCATCAGAATCTGAGCTCTGCAAAACTTTCAGAATGATCGGAAAGTGGTCACTTTGATGCAAGTCTGAGTGCACATGCCACTCAAACAATGGAGCTATTGCTGCAGAACAGATCGTTAGATCAATCGCAGTGAAAGATCTCCACGCGGCAGAAAAATGTGTCATGCTACCATCATTTAAGATGACATGTGTACTTGCGGTGAATAGGTGTTCCAAGCGTCTACCGCGTTGATTAATCGTACCTGATCCCCATTCAGGATTATGAGCGTTGAAATCGCCCATAAGAATGAATGGAGCAGGCAATTGATCAATTAAATCAACGATATCACGCATATCGACATTGTCGTTTGGAGGAAGATAGATAGAACATAAAGTGACCAGAAAAGGAATAGCAACACGGACAGCTACAGCTTGTAATTCAGAATTCAAAGCAATCTCCTCACAATACACATTTTCGCGAACCAGAATCGCTACTCCACCACGAGCTTGGCCATCAGTAGGCACATCAGTACGAAATACTGAGAAGCCTCGTAATGAAACAGCTCTTGTGTCTCGAAAATGCGTTTCTTGTAAGCATATGCAAGAGGGAGTCTGCTCGGCATTGAGAGCTTTAAATTCCTCAAAATGGCTGTAGAAACCATTACAATTCCATTGTAGTATGGGAGGCATTATTGAGATATGGAAGATATTTCTCGCTCTGACCTAGAAAGTTTTATAGTTGTTATTTCCATTGGAGAAGAAGATCTCGAAGAATTGAGATCCCTTCTTTTTCGGAATTTTGGTGATGGCGGAACTTGAAACATTCGATGTTTCTCGAACCTCCATTGTTTGTTTTTTGGAAATAATTTTTGGCGAAGTGGAAGGACTTGCCTTTAAATGTGTAATTTTGATCTTCGGTTTGTTGCTAACTTTCGTCTTAGATAGACTTATAATTTTTGTTGATGGATTCAAGATTGATTTTAAATTTTGAGTAACACTAGATTTAGGACTGGTAATTTTAGCAACAGAAGGCAAAGTTGGAACAATTGTGGAAATAGTAGTTGAAGGAAGGCTATCGGTCTGAACGGCAATAGATTTTTTTATGACTGGTGTTGCAGCAATGGTTGCGAAAGAACGGTTAAAAACAGGACTAGCTTGCGTTTTGAATTTCTTCCGGGCATCGAAATATGAAAGTTTGTCTGTAATTTTGATTTCAATAATCCTTCTCTCCTCCTGATTGCGTGGACAATCGGAAAAGAAAGAAGGATGATTGCCAGAACAATTAACGCAATGGGCCGGACCTTTACACTCCTCGCCCAAATGCTCCTGCTCACTACACCGTGGACACACAGCCTGTGCGTCACAACGGGATGCAGTGTGCCCGAACTTTTGGCATTTGAAACAACGCATTGGCCGAGGAAAGTACGGTCTCACCGAACAACTGTGGAACCCAACTTTAATCCTTTCTGGAAGCTTATCCAGCGCGAAAGTCAAAACTACGGATGTGGTATTCTTTATCTCACCGTTTTTCTTGGTAGTAAGTCGTCGACAAGTAACTACACCTTGACTCGATAGCTCTCGCGTACACTCATCCATCTCAACATATAACAGGTCGTAACACGGTATTACGCCCTGACACGTGTTGAGGGATTTGTGCGCTGTCACTACAATTGGCATGCCAAATAAAACGGTCGATTTTAATAATGCCTTCGTTTGAGTTGAATTTGCCGTTTCAACTAGGAGGGTACCATCGCGAAGCCGTTTGGTGGATTTTGGTTCTCCACCAGCCAACTCGTTCAGGGACCTCGCTAAGCCAAAACAACAGACTTCAGAAATAGATTTTCCTTCTTCAGTCCTTTTAACAATAAGAAATTTGGGCGAAAATTTATTTTCGCCCTTCAGAAAACTTTCTCCCTCGTCCGATAACGGACGAGATCTTTTTGGGGGAGGGGCCCCCGGGGTTTTGATTTTGTTTGCCATAAACAAATAGAACGTTTCATCTCCTGGTCTCCACACCCACCACGGAGCCACAATTTGGGACGTCACACCACAAACTGGTGTGATCGCCAGGGCTAACCAGGAGATATAGTCCCCCTCACCTGGCAATAAGCTTCAGAACGCTGCGAGCCACTCTCTCCAACGTCTAAAGACTTACCTCCAGGGTCGTGGGACTCACCTTACCGGCACAGTACGTAACGGCAAGCCGATTGGTCAGATAGTGTTAGTATCTGACCGCCCGTTTCGCAAGAATCCGAAGCCAAAGAGGTGTGTTGCGTTTAAGCTCAACCACCAGGATCATCTTCTCCTTCCTTACGGGTCTCCACGCACGGCAAACACGCGGGTGAGCAAAATAATAAGAAAGCAAAGTCCGCAGAAGATTGGCCCACTAATCTTCTGGTAAAAGTTCAGATGGAACAGTGTGTTTTTTACGAGGTACCTTCCTCGCCCATTGGTCGCCTCTTACGACCAGCAGAGGTGCTGCGGGTGAATTCTAACCCCCACTCGCAGGGGGCAAAAATGAATCAATTAAAATGTTAAATCGTAATTTAGTATTATCGGTTCTCAGCTCTGGTATTATGTTATTTATCATGAATCGCTAGATAAAAAATTTTCAGCTCATGGAGCTTGGCATCTTGGCCTATGTGTTTCCGGCCAAGGTATCCGGGCTTTGCTTCAGAAGGTAAAGAGGCGAATAAATTATTTGCCTAGTAATTTAATAATTATAATTGGCACAAACAATCTGAAGAAAATGGCAAGCATAACATTTTTGTAATAATACATTTTAATAATTTATCGGTAAATTTTCATTCTAGAATATGGACCGGAACAAGTTCCGGCTTATTTTAAGGTCGTTAGCGAATTGTTTTTTAGGCAGAAACGTTATATTTATCACCATTCCTCCCATCCCTATGCTAGCCAATAACCCGATGTATATGAGGCTGTTCTACAGTTACAACAACTGTATTCGGAATCTCAAAAGTAAGTACCTAAATGAAATTGATTTTAATTTTAAAAATCTCACGGGCTTCTTCGTTTTTATTTATTTGTTTTCATTTATTATGAACAGAAAAACAAAGAAACTAGAAAAGGCAAAAATACGAAACAACACACTTATAGAATTAAATAATCATGCTAAGATGAGTTTTATATTTTTAGGAACGCATTCTTTTGAGGTTCTGGATACGCAGCCTCTATACTCCTTCCGAAATGGGCAGATAGTGAATCAGGCGTTGTTTGAAAGGCGATATCGGAATGGTAAACCTGACAAACTTCACCTGAACCGCAGAGGTTTGTTAAAATTAAAGAGGGCGCTCGATAATATTATACTAAACCAATGCCATTAATCGTCCTTTCCTTCCCTATTTAAATTATGTAGATCCGGCAGAAAACGTATAGTTTTGTAGATTTTATGTAATTTGTTTGTTTTGTTTTTTTTTGCTAATTTAGTTCTCCTGATGTATAGTTTCGTAGATTTGACTTTTTGTTTGTTTTTTATTTTTTTGGTTTTATTAATTTAGCTCTCTGTATAATCCGTGTGTCCCATCCTATCGTGGCAAGAAAAATGTCTGTTTAGATTTAGAACAAGTAAATGAAAAATATAAATAATTTAAGCAGTCATGGACCCCAACCTCCTCGTGGTTCTTGCTGGAAAACAACGCTGTGAGCCACGCTCTCCAACGTCTCCAAGGTCGTGGTACTCACCTTACCCGTACACGGAACGTAACGGCAAGCCGATTGGTCAGAGGGGTTAGTATCTGACCGCCCGTTTCGCATGAATCCGAAGCCAAAGAGGTGGGTTGCGTGTAAGCTCAACCACCGAGATCATCATCTCCTTCCTTACGGGTCTCCACGCACGGCAAACACGCGGGTGAGCAAAAGGAAAGAAAGGTCCGCAGAAGATTGGCCCACTAATCTTCCGGTATGTATACAGGTTGAACTGTATGTTTTTAACGAGGCACCTTCCTCGCTCATTGGTCGCCTCTTACGACCAGCAGAGGTGCTGCGGGTGAATTCTAACCCCCACTCGCAGGGGGCAAAAATGAATCAATTAAAATGTTAAATCGTAATTTAGTATTATCGGTTCTCAGCTCTGGTATTATGTTATTTATCATGAATCGCTAGATAAAAAATTTTCAGCTCATGGAGCTTGGCATCTTGGCCTATGTGTTTCCGGCCAAGGTATCCGGGCTTTGCTTCAGAAGGTAAAGAGGCGAATAAATTTTTTGCCTAATAATTTAATAATTATAATTGGCACAAACAATCTGAAGAAAATGGCAAGCATAACATTTTTGTAATAATACATTTTAATAATTTATCGGTAAATTTTCATTCTAGAATATGGACCGGAACAAGTTCCGGCTTATTTTAAGGTCGTTAGCGAATTGTCTTTTAGGCAGAAACGTTATATTTATCACCATTCCTCCCATCCCTATGCTAGCCAATAACCCGATGTATATGAGGCTGTTCTACAGTTACAACAACTGTATTCGGAATCTCAAAAGTAAGTACCTAAATGAAATTGATTTTAATTTTAAAAATATCACGGGCTTCTTCGTTTTTATTTGTTTGTTTTCATTTATTACGAACAGAAAAACAAAGAAACTAGAAAAGGCAAAACTACGAAACAACACACTTATAGAATTAAATAATCATGCTAAGATGAGTTTTTGTATTTTTAGGAACGCATTCTTTTGAGGTTCTGGATACGCAGCCTCTATACTCCTTCCGAGATGGGCAGATTGTGAATCAGGTGTTGTTTGAAAGGCGATACCGGAATGGTAAACCTGACAAACTTCACCTGAACGGCAGAGGTTTGTTAAAATTAAAGAGGGCGCTCGATGATACTATACCAAACCAGTGCTATTAATCGTCCTTTCCTTCCCTATTTAAATTATTTAGATCCGGCAGAAAACGTATAGTTTCGTAGATTGTATGGAATTTGTTTTTTTTTTTGCAAATTTAGTTCTCCTGATGTAAAGTTTCGTAGATTTGATGTATTTTGTTTGTTTTTTATATTTTTGGTTTTATTAATTTAGTTCTCTGTATAATCCGTGTATCCCATCCTATCCTGACAAGAAAAATGTCTGTTTAGATTTAGAACAAGTAAATGAAAAATATAAATAATTTAAGCAGTCATGGACCCCAACCTCCTCGTGGTTCTTGCTGGAAAACAGAACGCTGTGAGCCACGCTCTCCAACGTCTCCAGGGTCGTGGTACTCACCTTACCCGTACACGGAACGTAACGGCAAGCCGATTGGTCAGAGGGGTTAGTATCTAACCACCTGTTTCGCAAAAATCTTTAGCAAGAGTGGGGGGTTGCGTCAGCTCAACCACCAGGATCATCTTTTCCTCCCTTACCGGCACGCACGGCAAACACGCGGGTGTGAAAAAGATGGCGAAAAAAGTCCTTGCCCATTGGTCGTCTCTTACGACCAGCAGAGAGGCTGCGGTGAATTCTAACCCCCACGCGCTGGGGGCTCTGTTGCATCAATACCTGAAATATATTTAGATATTTATTTCTTTCATTTGGTAAAATGTTTGAGAAAATAATATTGTGTCATCGAGATTATACGAAATATATTATATAAATTATATGACACGACAGTCTCCTAGAAGTTGACGTCAGCACGACGCTCTCCTAGAAAGCGACGAGAGAACAAGATAATGTAGTTGTTATCAGTGAGATGTTTTTGTTTTTAAAAGTCATCAATAAGAATATTGTGTTCCAATAAAATAAATTATTTAAATCTACTCATTTGTTTAAATCTTAAGCCCATATTCAACAATTGGCGCCCAACGTGGGGCCTGAGAAAATAAAAAGTTATACATTGAGTAAAAGAAATTTTAATTGAACGGTTTCCGTTTAGTAAATTTTACAATGTCTAAACAAGCTCGGAAAGAAGACTCAAGCAGTTATATTGTCCAACGAACAGTTTCAACAGTTAATTTGTCGCATAACTGAAACCGCATGCTCTACAAGTATAAATCAGTTTACTGGTAACTTTTCGAAATGTGCATCGCGATTCGATGGTAGTGATAATACAGATGTTGAAGCGTTCTTGGATGCAATAATCACATTCAAAGATTGTTCAAACGTCAGCAATGAGAACGCACTTTGTGGCATTTAAATTTTACTGGAAGGTACAGCTGGTACATGATGGAAGGGTGTAAAATCTATTATCGTAGATTGAAAAACTGCTGTCACCGCACTGCGTGACACTTTTTCTCAAAAACTACCACCTCATATTGCGTATCACGAGATTTTTCAGCGAGAACAACATGACGATGAAAGTGTTGAACCATTTGTTTGTCACAATCGCGCTCTAATAGCACAATTACCCTATGTGTTAACCGAACGTGCACAACTTGATCAAGTGACAAAGGATATTGAGAATTAACAGCGCTACATTACGCGCCCTCAACTTTTCCATTAAAACAAAACAAAGAACATCCGAAGAAGAAACTTCGACAAAAATTTTCTTTCTGAAAAGTTTCGGTCACTTGGAAACCGAATGCAGGAAAGCGAAAGTAGTGAAGGCTGGAGATTCATCATTTCCAGGAACTCAACAACACAGTTTGAAAACCAGTGATACTTTAAAACCACAGGTTACATGTTTTGGATGTGGTTCCCCAGGGTACGTAAAAAGCAATTGTCCTAATTGTATTTCTTCAAAATCTCCCACAGACACTACTGCTTCATTTTATTCGTTTTCCACTACCTACACAAAGGATACCAATTCAAGTCTTTCGATAATACCTATACAAATTATGTGTTTACAAGGATTTGCTTGCTTAGACACTGGTTCCAAGAAAAGGATTGCCGGTGCAAAATTTCACAAGATTCTCATCGAGAAAAAAATTTTCTTTTACGGAAACGTACATATATATGAAACAGGCAGATGGTAGAAAACATCATATATTTGCAAAAATATTTTCTGTTGACAACACTGCTTGTAAATAATCATACCTACAACATTGATTTCGATTCCAGAACATGTAGAAAGTCGAATGCTACTTGGAGTGGATTTTACTCGTAATGCTGGTATGATTCTGAATCTTTTAAGCAACGAACGGTACTTTGCAGATGCTCCAACAATTCTTTATCCTTTAACACAAGAAAATATAACAATCTCTGTGCCTGTTGCAAACACACAGATTAACGAACAGTTTCTCCGGGACAATGATGGACAAAATTTGGAACAATCTTAAAAACTTCGTATCGTTTTCAATCAAACTCTGCCCTACGTACTTCGTACTGTATTGGGAGTAGTTTTCCTCAAAGGAGAGCATTCAATTCAACGGCCTGTTGAATACGCAGATTGCTAACATCACCTGGTAAAAGCAACCTGGTAGCAGACACACTTTCACGACCGCCTTGTGAAGATATTGATATTTGCAATGTAGATCGAAGTTTTTGATGATAATACTGCGTATAAGAAAGTGAAAAGGGACAGCTCTTACTAAATCGTCAGTAAGTAGTGAGTAAGAGCCTCATTCGTATTACAATTATAAAATTAAACTAAACCTACAGCTTTATTAGCATCCAGGAAAACGAAATCTGACTGGTCATGTAATTTTTATGCACATCATCAACAATTACTACTATTGCAAGTTATAATCCAAGAGCACCAGAAGTGTTAAAGTTATTATTAATATTCATAATTTATTCCTGTATTTTGTAGAAGGCGTTAAAAATAAAAAGTGAAGTTGGTTGTTTTCTAATTGTAAAAACAAAGTGTATTATTTTATTATATTTCTCTGACATTTTAATCATATTTTACAAATTTTATCCATAAAACTAGCGCTAAACCTCAACGAGAAGATATTTGTGAAACACAAGCAATTTATCTTACAGCTCATGGCAAATGTTTGTAGAGACTGTGAGAAAACTTAATTGCATTCCCTATATTTGCGAGAAGTTTCAGAAATACGCAAATGGTCCAACAAATATATAAAATAACAGTCCTCTACATGCATTTAATCTAGAATTAAAAGTGTTCGCCTGGGCTTATAATGTCAAGGGTTTGCAAGGTACTGGTCCGCATACACCTGCTTCCGATGATAAGTTCAAAGCAAAATTGGTGGAATAAGTGGCCGTTTGCAGTAAAATGCTGCAAAAACTGGCATCACTAGAATGCAAGCCGCATGAGTAAAATAAAATTTAGGCCAGTATCATGAAATCGATCATGAAATTCAGACAGACCAAATTTATCAGACCAAAACGAAGACAGTGTAGTGAATTTATTCACTAGATAAACACCCCCCCCCCCCCACTCCAGCTCAGCAGGCACGGCCACAGGTATATAAATTGGTGCGCCGTCGCCGCTAGCCAGGGTCCGTCATCTCCCGCTAACCGAAAGGTCAGGATATCTGCACGGCAGCTCTCATACATATCAACAACAATACACCTTTCTGTCACCACAAGGCCGGAAAGAAACACCAGCATTGCATTCTTGTATTTTTTAAAATCAACATAACCACAAACAGCATTTACACCTTTGTATGTTACATTATCAACATGTGCTGCAACCTGTATTACACCTTTGTATATACTACAAACAACATTTATATTCACTGCATATAAAACATCATCTTTTCATATAAAAATCAACATGTCTCTGACAAACAAAATGCGTCCTATCCAGAAACATGAGAGCTTCGAAGAGACTACGTAAGTCGTGCAGGAGCGAGTTAGATTTAGAGAACATCTTCCTTCTGCATCTACCAAGATTAATTTCACCACTACCGCCTTCACCAGAACCACCCCTATCAAAAACCAATCCATCTCTACCTTCATCGATTCCATACCAGCTGATCCCTATAGAAGTTTCCCGTCCAAGATTCCAGTCCATCAACCGAAGCCGCATCCATCCCGCCGATCCTAGATTACCCATCATATCAAAATATCTTATTAATCCTGTAAATATATTCAACATAGACTGTGAATACATGTATATATTATAACTCTGGTCTTTTATTTATTATTGTCTTATTGACAAACAGTATATAATATATGAAAATTAGCAGACAGAAACTAAAGCCACATAGAATAATGGTATTAAGAGACCATATTACATGAATATACAAATAAACTTAGGATCCATATCATGAGCATATATAGGATATTATAGTGAGCGAATACTCTACCGAAACAGTAAGTGAAACCGCTGGTGCAAGCGCAACTAGCAGATAATCAGTGCCGTAATTAAAATCAAATCTTAATATGCTCACTGCATTACGTGATTTTCAGTGATATCGATTCAATTAACTAGAAAGTTAAATAATCACTATAGCAGATGGTTCCTGATCTTTCATATATCCGAAAAAATAACTTCCCTCACTCACCATATTCGCAAGATGGTAATATGTCAATATATTGCAAACAAAAGAATAAAGTCTCGAATAGAGATATTCTCCTAGCAGTTAGGTCTGTTAAAATTATTCAATGTTCTTTGAAAGGAAGGAATTTCAATATTATTATAGATCATACTTTTATTTCCTAAGTAATATAAAAGATCCGGTGGAAAATTAGTAAGATGCAACAGGACGGTTTCATTGCTAATCAAATAGCAATATATCATTTCGCATTGTTGACCAATATTTTGATTAAAATTAAATATAAAAAACTTGCAATGCGTGATGTTTGAATATAAAAAGAGATGCATTTTATTATACTATATACTATACATTACAATTAGACACGTATTGGAATAAATATCGATTTAAAGATGAAAATTCGCTAGTAATTGTTGAATTATTTAAATGAATTATGCTTTTACTGCTCTCCAGCAGTAAGTGCTGGTCTATTTTGTATTGAAAAACAGCGAGAACCTAGTTGTGCACCAAATAGATTTAAACAAAACTAACAAATGATAAATGTGTAGTGAATTCATGACAATGGATTCACTAAACACAGTATTATCACAAAGGCGGCTGTAAACAAATGACAAACGCAGACGAGTACGCAGCATTTAGCGCATCCCCCAATCCTGCGCAATAAATGCACACAAATTTTTGCTAACCGAAAGGTCAGAGTGTTTAGCAACCAATCACACAATTCTGCTAACCGAAAGGGCAGAGTGATCCGCAACCACAACACACTTCTTCTAACCGAAAGGGCAGAGTGATCAACAACCACTACACACACTTCTGCTAACCAAAGGGGTCAGAGTGTGCAGCAGCCAACAACAGATATCTGCTAGCCGAAAGGTCAAAGATATCACACAGCACCATCAAACAAGACACTCAAAACATTCAGCAACCCAATTTACACCTCCGCTAGACCACGTCGACAACTGGGCCTAAACAAAACATTAAACAGACACTTGATCTGCACACAACAATCTAAGAAAACACACTCATCATTTTACGAAAAAAGATTATGGAAAAATATGAGAAGAGGAAAAACCATCAGAATTAGTAGCTGAGCTGCAATTCTTAAAGGAGTTGTGACCATTATTTCCTTTACCACCTTCACCAAAGCAACCATTCCATTCCAACATAAATTTATCGACAGCTCCACATTTCGTTAGCAGTTAGTCAACAGAAGTAGGATACATCCCGCAGAATCGCGACTAAAACTAGAAAAAAATGCGTACCAAAATCAATTCAGCCCATGTAATATAAATTGTAAATAAATGTATATAAATTATCTCCTGGTTTATTAATTTGTCTACTGATCTTAAAAGTCTGCACGCAACCAAATATGCAAATTAGTGATCTCAAATCAGTAGGGCTATTCTGAGTCCTCAATCTCGCGCAAATACACTATGGCTATCTATTGGATTCATTTTGTACACATGATATGACGTCATAGATTTTTAAAATATCTCCATAGAGCTCCGATAAATCTCACTACCTATGACGGCATTAATAATCTCACTTATTTTTCCAGAGATTATTCCAAAAATATATTTCGGATATTCTAATAAATTCGTTTTAGTATTTATTTATTTGTTGACGAAGTAGTTTAAGCAATAACCTCGCTAATTCTTTGCAGAGATTATTTCAAAAACCATTTAATCATTTTCAGCATTTATTTTTTTCCAGATATTCTAATAAACTATTTTTAGTATTTATTTATTGACGAATGTTTATAATGGCATTAGTTTACGAAGAGATTATGGTTCTAGACGCTGAAGAATCCGAGAAAAGGATGCAAGAAGATCGATTCTTTTGAAGACATATTCGAGATATCTAAGATCCTTTTTCTATTAGTGACAGAGAATTCATCAGTAATTAACGATTGAATAAGGAGGCTTGCATTTATGTAATTGATACATTATTCGCTCACATGCAACAAGGTGCTGGCATAAATCCAACAAGGATCCCAATCCATTTACGAGTGAGTTTAAAGTATATATGTATAAATAATTAAAAATAAATAATTATTGTTTTTCTTAGCTCTTAGCAGCATTACATATCTTTGCCGTTGGCAGTTATCAGAGAAATATAGGATATAATTTGCTAGCTTGCATTAGCCAGCCAATGGTAAGTAGGTGTTTGAAAGAGGTATCTACGGTATTTATAGCAAATTGCATGAAAACCTGGATACATTTCCTGGCAAATATTGAAGAACGTGAGGAATCGATGAACAGGTTTTTTTTTTATTAATATTTGCTGGTTTTAAATTTTATCAAAATCATATTTAGCTTTCAAAATACATTTCAAATGCACGATACGATTGGAATAATTGATGGCACACATATCGCAATAACGAAGCCTACGGAAGCTGAAAACGAGCATGCCTATGTAAATAGAAAAGGCTACCAGAGTTTAAATGTCCAAATAGTATGTTTTCGTTAAATATATATTAATACAAAATGTGCTATAAGTGAAAACAATTTTATACTTTTTAGATTTGCGATGCTCGCTTGCGAATTTTTAATTGTGTTTCCCGTCACCCAGGAAGTTCACACGATTCTTTTGTGTTGAAAAATAGTGATGTTGGGGTGATGATGAGAGAAAATTATGAGCATCACGACCAAACGACTAGGATATTAGGTATTTTGAAAATGTTTTAAAATTAAACTTTGATCGTAACTTTGAATTCCTACGTTAGGAGATTCTGGTTATCTGTGTTTGCCCTGGTTATTAGTGCCACTATCATGCCCACGAACGAATCAGGAAATCCGATTTAATGATCATTTTAAACGAGTAAGAAGTACTGTGATAGATTTGAGTACTGAAATCTCGATTTAGATGTTTACTGAAAGATAGAACACTTCATTAAAAACCAGTAAATGCAGCACGAATAGTTAAGTCTTGTGCTATTTTGCAAAATATAGTTCTCCAGTACAACGTAAATACTCCCTAACCATTGTGGGATGACATAGATATTGAACACAGAAACTAATCCACAAATTGCAGTCATGTTTCGACAGTTGGGAGGGACAAGATAGGCGACGTCCATATATTTTGCAACATTTCTGATTTAAATTACTTCTATTAAATTTATAAATTGTAACGAGCCGACTATTTTCCTACAAATAACGGTGAGTTTCTCATCAGCTCGGAATTGTTGTTTCCGCAATCAGTTACCCTCTTAACCAATATTCTTTTCTATAACATAGCAAACCAAATATAAATCCAAAACTATGACTGATTATACTTCCTTACTCTTTCAAATATTCATAGGACGTCTGGTTCTTCCTATCTTTACACACCAACGCATCCTTGCGCCTTACTTTCCACTGTTATACTTATTTTCTTTCAATGTTTTACCTCCTTATTTGGTTCCTTGGAATGACCAGCGATAGGCTTTGGTTACTCGGCACAGTAAGAGCCAGCAAAAGAAGATGGTAGACTTCCAGCAGAATGGGATAGGTAGGATTAAAATTTAAAGGCGTAGCAGCCTCTTGGGCTATTCACGCCATAAACTATATTATGAAAGAAACTAACTAAATATATGTTTTGTAAAAATAAAATTGTAAACTTAATATCTATTAAATGTAAAATATTAATAAATGTATATATAAATAAATAAAATGTACAGGTTTAAAATTGTAAAAATAAATGATATTGTAAAATATTGAGTGCTAAAAAAAAACGTGTATAAATAAAATTAATGACAAAGCTAACACTTTTAAATAAAGGCAAATAGACCTGTATTCCTGAGGAACAAGACGACCCTATCAATGAGTGTCGAATGGTCACCCAGGGCCACCGACAGGTCAAGTGACAGACCCGCCCTGTTTCGCTGCTCGGTAAACTGGGAGCACTCCAACAAAACGTGCGCCACTGTCAAAGCAGTGTCACACGTTTCGCACATCGGAGCCTCCTCACGGCGCATTCCAGCAGAATAAAAGCCGTCCAGACCGAAGACAGCCTCAAGTGAATTTATTTGTATCACCTTATCCTGGAAGATTGTAATCTCGATGTCCGCCTCTGGACCACCTCCAGTTTGCCGTCTGCTTACAGCCTGGGCAGCCACCTTCTTTTTCACCATCATTTTGATGTCGACCCACACCAGTGTATTACAATATACATGATTATATAAAATAATAGAATATTTTTAAAATCTTACCCTTTGCCACTGCGTGGCCGACTTCGGAGGTCCGCAAGAGTTTAACTCTTGGGCCAGCAACTCCCATCACGCGTTGCTCTTCATCCGTCTATCTACTGAGCAAGGATATAGTCAAAACTTTACGTTACGAAATTCCCTAAATCGTATATTTCCCACTTCGCTAATGTGACGTCATTGATATTTTACATCCCAACTCCATATAGTGAGGCGAGATAGTTCTACAGAATTGATGTATAACGGATTCAAATCGAATGTTTTTATTTAGGTTTACTTCTGGTTTAATTGTTAAAAATTACAGGAAAAGATCTGTTGTGGCATAATAAAGAAATACATAAAACCCACTCTGGGTTATAATAATAGAGTGACCTTTTTCAAAGAACATTATTCGGAAAAATTGATAGCAACATCGTTTGCATATAGAATTAAAATATCAATGTGAAATTCGAAGAAAATTTGTTTTGATTTAGTTAAACTTGTAATTAGCCATGCTAAATTACTTTGTTAAATGAGTGTGACCTCTTAAATTAGAAATGTACCGAGATCAAATTCTGTTACGTGTTTCTCCTTTAATTAAAGTAACGCAGATTAATGTCATAATTATACCGAGGAATTGGGATCAGGTGAATTAAATAATCTCTCATCTTTATCGCAATCTAGGCTTCCATTACAAAAGTTCTGGCAATTAAGCATTGAGTCAGGTTATTATTATGTCTTAAACAATGTGGATGTAAACATCAATTGGTTTCCAAATTAACTGTCCATCTGGTTCCATTTGAACCATGTAAAGCCAATGAAAGTTATTAATTGAATTTCAAGAAATTAAGATTGAAATGATATTACTTCCATTAATTGAAGCCGAAAAGAGAGAAAAGATTAATTGATATAAAGGCATTAAAAGTATTCCAGATCTAAAAGAAGTTAGATAAGGTTGATACATCACATGTATAGCTCGCGAAAGTATGAATATCTAGAAGCTATATAAATTCAGATGTTGAAGTATTAAAAAATCATCTTATGAGGAAGAGTATACTGATCTTGATGAAGAAGATCTATTGATATTTTATATTGTCTCTAACTTTGATCTTGCTAAACTTACTGATCTGGAAGCTTCTCCATGTAAGATATTATGGGAATCAATCATCGATTTCATGACAATTTGGTACATTTTCTAAGGAAAATAATTTAGGAAATTTGATTTCCTAGCAAAATAACCTGGGATAATTAGTGAATCATGGATTCAAAATCCTAGTCGAAAAGTGCTTTGTTTTGATTTCGTAGTAGGTAGTAGTAGTAGGATTAAAATTTAAAGGCGTATCAGCCTCTTGGGCTATTCACGCCATAAACTATATTATGAAAGAAACTAACTAAGTATATGTTATGTAAAAATAAAATTGTAAACTTAATATCTATTAAATGTAAAATATTAATAAATGTATATATAAATAAATAAAACGTACAGGTTTAAAATTGTAAAAATAAATAATATTGTAAAATATTATTGAGTGCTAAAAAAAAAAAAAAAAAAAATACGTGTATAAATAAAATTAATGACAAAGCTAGCACTTTTAAATAAAGGCAAATAGACCTGTATTCCTGAGGAACAGGACGACCCTGTCAATGAGTGTCGAATGGTCACCAAGGGCCACCGACAGGTCAAGTGACAGACCCGCCCTGTTTCGCTGCTCGGTAAACTGGGAGCACTCCAACAAAACGTGCGCCACTGTCAAAGCAGTGTCACACGTTTCGCACATCGGAGCCTCCTCACGGCGCAAAAGATGACCATGCGTCCACCAGGTGTGCCCTATCCGGAGTCTCGCCACAGCGACCTCCTCCTTTCGGGATGCTCTATGGGAAGAATCCCATGACCTCACGTTGTGCTTAACATTTTTAAGCTTGTTAGAAACTATATGACTCCACCTTTCCTGCCACTGATTCATGATCAGATGCTTAAAATGACCTTTGAGGTCATCAGCAAGCACCCGATCATAATCAATGGTGGCCTTGGACAAAGCTCGCTTAGCTGCTGCATCAGCTGCTTCATTCCCGCGAATACCAACATGACTCGGTACCCAAATAAAGCGCACGATAGACCCTTTTGACGTTAATGTCATCAAGGTTGCTTGTATCTGCTGCAAGAGAGGATGTTTAGGGTACAAAGAATCAATCGCTTTCAAAGCGCTCATTGAGTCTGACACAATAACAAAAGAATTACGTGCGAGTCTGCAAAATAGAGAAGTGCTTGGTAGAGTGCATACAGCTCTGCCGTGTATACGGACGAGAGTTTGTGAAGTCGAAACTCACACGCACCTCTTGCCGATATAAAAGCACATGCAACCCTGTCGTTGCTCTTCGAACCGTCGGTGTAAATGCGAATCCATTGCCGATAGTTGGCAATGATTCGAGCAAACTCACGTTGGAACAGAATGGGTGGAGTAGCGGATCGATCCAGCTTTGAAAGCGCATAGTTGGTATTCGGACGGGAAAATGTCCAAGGTGGAAAGGGGCTGAAAGAAGTGTCTGGGGTCGAAGGAAGTTCAAAATTAACTTCTCTAAAAGTATTGCGAGATCTGATAGAAAAGGAACCCACCGAACGAGCTCTTCTGTCATAAATCTCCGCAAACTGTTGACCAAAGACAGTGTCAAAAACCAGGTGATATGGTTTCGACTTCATGGCTGCCGTGTAGTTCATGGTCAAAAGCCTGCGACGATCATACAGAGAAGGCTCGCCAGCTTCGCACAATAAACTTGGTATTGGGCTGGTACGAAAAGCACCAGTAGCAAGACGAATACCAGTATGGTGTATCGTATCAATGGTTTTGATAACGGATGGCCTGGCAGACGCGTAAGCGATACAGCCATAGTCCAGCTTGGAGCGTATCAAAGCCCGATACAGGCGCAGCATAGAAATTCTATCGGCACCCCACGATTTGGAAGAAAGAACTCGCAATAGATTTAGAGAAAGCCGACATTTTGCCTTCAAAGCCACAAGATGGGCACGCCAGTTAAGCTTCTTGTCAAATAGAAGACCAAGAAAACGGGCAGTTTCCACAAATGGGAGATCAGTACCGTTGAGAGAGAGAACAGGATCTAAGTGAAGGTGACGGCGTTGACAGAAGTGAATGCACTCTGTCTTGGCCGCAGAAAATACGAAACCTTGCTCAGTAGCCCAGGTATGAAGACGATTGATTGTAAACTGCAGCTGACGCTCTATGGAAGCCATATTGCGAGAACTGCAGAAAATTGCCAAGTCGTCCACGTACAAGGAACCCAGCACAGGTGAACGAATACACTGTGCAACACCGTTGATGGCCACAGCAAACAACGTGACACTCAGAATAGACCCTTGCGGTACTCCGTTTTCTTGAGTAAAAATGTTGGAGAGGTCATTTCCCACACGAACTTGAAACTTCCTTAAGGAAAGAAAGCTTTCAAGAAATATGGGAAGATTACCTCTTAAGCCCCAGGAGTGTAAAGTGCGCATAATACCAAAACGCCAAGTGGTATCATAGGCCCGGGAAATATCAAAAAACACAGCTACCATATGTTGCTTGTTGAGAAAAGCATCCCGGATGGTTGATTCAAGTCTTATCAGGTGGTCTGCAGTGGAACGGAAACGGCGGAAGCCGCACTGGATGTTATCCAACAGGTTGTTTGATTCCAGGAACCAAACAAGACGCCTGTTGATCATGCGTTCCATGAGCTTGCAGACACAACTGGTAAGCGAGACTGGGCGATAGCTAGATGGCAGTGTTTTGTCTTTTCCAGGCTTTGGGATTGGTACAATAATCGCATCACGCCATGGTGTTGGGCAGATACCGGAAAACCAAATGCGATTATACATTTGTAAAAGAAATGTTTTTCCAGCAGGATTCAAATGGCGAAGCATCTGGTAGTGAATAGAATCAGGTCCAGGAGCGCTGTCGTGAGAATCTGAAATCGCACTTTCAAGTTCATCCACGCTGAAAGAAAGATTGTAGATTTCATCGCCCGGCGAAAAGAAATTGAGACATTGACGTTCCAAGATTGATTTTCGAGCGAGGAACTCAGCTGGATAGTGATTGGAACTTGAAGTATCCGCGAAAGTGGATGCTATAATATTAGCAACATCAGACCGACAGGTAATGACATTGCCATTGATTTTTAGGCCAGAAACAGTGCTAGATTTTGAGCGGCCAGATATCTTTCTGACCTTCTCCCATACCTTTGAAACTGGAGTGGAGGTTGTAATGGAAGAAATGTATTTCTGCCATGACGCTTTCTTACTCTTCCGAACAATTCTTCTAGCTTTTGCCTTGGCTTGGAAGTAATGGATCATATTCTCGGTGGTTGGAAATCGCCTGAAATGGCGAAATATACGTCGTTTTTCTCGGATAGCAATCTTGCACTCATCGTTCCACCAGGGAACGGGTATTCTATTAGAATGAATAGGTGTTAGAGGAATACTCTCTTGTGCAGCAGACTTGATTGCATCCGTGAAATACCGAACATGGTCGTCCACGTCAACGAAAACACTTTCACCAAATACGGCCAACTCCGAGAACAGATTCCAATCTGCTCGCTTTAAAGCCCATTTCGGACAACGAGCATCAGAATCTGAGTTCTGCAAAACTTTCAGAACGATCGGAAAGTGGTCACTTTGATGCAAGTCTGAGTGCACATGCCACTCAAACAATGGAGCTATTGCTGCAGAACAGATCGTTAGATCAATCGCAGTGAAAGATCTCCACGCGGCAGAAAAATGTGTCATGCTACCATCATTTAAGATGACATGTGTACTTGCGGTGAATAGGTGTTCCAAACGTCTACCGCGTTGATTAATCGTACCTGATCCCCATTCAGGATTATGGGCGTTGAAATCGCCCATAAGAATGAATGGAGCAGGCAATTGATCAATCAATTCAACGATATCACGCATATCGACATTGTCGTTTGGAGGAAGATAGATAGAACATAAAGTGACCAGAAAAGGAATAGCAACACGGACAGCTACAGCTTGTAATGCAGAATTCAAAGTAATCTCCTCACAATACACATTTTCGCGAACTAGAATCGCTACTCCACCACGAGCTTGGCCATCAGTAGGCACATCAGTACGAAATACTGAGAAGCCTCGTAATGAAACAGCTCTGGTGTCTCGAAAATGTGTTTCTTGTAAGCATATGCAAGAGGGAGTCTGCTCGGCATTAAGAGCTTTAAATTCCTCAAAATGGCGTAGAAACCATTACAATTCCATTGTAGTATGGGAGGCATTATTTGGGTGTGGAAGATTTATCTCGCTCTGGCCTAGAAAGTTTAAAGCTAGTGACTTCCATAGGAGAAGAGGATCTCGAAGATTGAGATCCCTTACTAGGAGAAAATTTGGAGATGGAAGAACTCGAAACACTAGATGTTTCTCGTACCTCCATGGAATGTTTTTTCGAAATAGATTTCGGCGTAGAACTAGGGCTTGTCTTTATATGAATAATTTTTTGCTTTGGTTTAACGGTCAATTTTAATTTTGGTTGGTCTATGATTTTTGCAGCTGCATTCGATCTGGATTTTAAATTTTGATTAACTTTAGATTTTGGAATGTTAGTTTTAACAGAAGGTAAATTTGGAACACTTGTAGAAATATTAGAGAAAGGAAAGTCATCAGTCTGAACGGCAATGGATATTTTTAAAACGGGAGTT
Organism: Nebria salina; assembly: GCA_944039245.1. Taxonomy (NCBI): domain Eukaryota; kingdom Metazoa; phylum Arthropoda; class Insecta; order Coleoptera; family Carabidae; genus Nebria; species Nebria salina. The sequence goes on from OX063280.1 coordinate 3,107,813, forward strand.
GCAGCGATTGTGGCGAAAGAACGGCTAAAGACAGGACTGGTCTGTGTTTTGAACTTCTTGCGGGCGTCGAAATAGGAAATCTTATCCATAATTTTGATTTCAATTATCTTCTTTTCTTCCTGATTGCGTGGACAATCAGCAAAAAAAGAAGGATGATTGCCAGAACAATTAACGCAATGGGCCGGACCTTTACATTCCTCGCCCAAATGCTCCTGCTCACTGCACCGTGGACACACAGCCTGTGCGTCACAACGAGATGCAGTGTGCCCGAACTTCTGGCATTTAAAACATCGCATTGGTCGAGGAAAGTATGGTCTCACGGAACAACTGTGAAAACCAACCTTAATCTTCTCCGGCAGCTTATCAAGTCCGAAAGTTAAAACAACAGATGTCGTATTTTTAACTTCACCATTTTTCTTGGTTGTAAGCCGACGACAGTTAATTACACCCTGACTCGCAAGTTCGCGCGTACACTCATCCATCTCAACAAATAGCAGGTCGTAACATGATATTACGCCCTGACATGAGTTGAGGGATTTGTGTGCCTCCACTACAACAGGCATGCCAAATAAAACATTTGCTTTTAATAAAGACTTGGTCTGCAACGAATTAGCTGTCTCAACCAAAAGAGTACCATCGCGTAACCGTTTGGTGGATTTAGGTTCTCCACCAGCCAGTTCGTTGAGGCTCCTCGCCAAACCAAAGCAAGAGACTTCAGATATGGTTTTACCCTCTTCCGTCCTTTTAACAATTAAAAATTTGGGCGAAAATTTATTTTCGCCCTTCAAGAAATTTTCTCCCTCGTCCGATAACGGACGAGATCTTTTTGGGGGAGGGGCCCCCGGGGTTTTTGTTTTTGTTGCCATAAACAAATAGAAAGATTCATCTCCTGGTCTCCCCACCCACCACGGAGCCACAATTTGGGACGTCACACCACAAACTGGCGTGATCGCCAGGGCTAACCAGGAGATATAGTCCCCCTCACCTGGCAATAAGCTTCAGAACGCTGCGAGCCACTCTCTCCAACGTCTGAAGACTTACCTCCAGGGCCGTGGGACTCACCTTACCGGTACCGAGAACGTAACGGCAAGCCGATTGGCCAGATAGGGTTAGTATCTGACCGCCCGTTTCGCAAGAATCCGAAGCCAAAGAGGTGTGTTGCGTGTAAGCTCAACCACCAGGATCATCTTCTCCTTCCTTACGGGTCTCCACGCACGGCAAACACGCGGGTGAGCAAAAGAATAAGAAAGAAAAGTCCGCAGAAGATTGGCTCACTAACCTTCCGGTCAAAGTCCAGATGGAACAGTGTGTTTTTAACGAGGTACCTTCCTCGCCCATTGGTCGCCTCTTACGACCAGCAGAGGTGCTGCGGGTGAATTCTAACCCCCACCCGCAGGGGGACAAAGGACTGCGAGAATTTCTCTCCTCGTAACATTATAACTTTGTTCGAATCTGTTTAGCGTACGACTAGCATAAGCAATCACAGGTTCACTATCATCAAACTTTTGAGTTAGTACTAAACGCAAAGCAACACCACTAGCATCTGGCGATAAGCACCACTAGAGTTCTTTACTACGACAATAAGACTTTTCAAAAGTTTAACGCACCTTTTTTAAATTCTAGGTGAAGTCTAAGATGGAGATAATGGAACTTGTGTCGGTTTTATCTCTACTGTTTATGTTGCTTGTTCACCAAACTCTATTGTGCTCTTTAATTTACAAACTTTATAGTATAATAATAGCCCCCTGCTGGTAGGGGTTAGAATTCACCCGTAGCACCTCTGCTGGTCGTAAGAGGCAACCAATGGGCGAGGAAGGTACCTCGTTAAAAACACACTGTTCCATCTGAACTCTTACCGGAAGATTAGTGAGCCAATCTTCTGCGGAATTTTCTTTCTTATTCTTTTGCTCACCCGTAAGGAAGGAGAAGATGATCCTGGTGGTTGAGCTTACACGCAACACACCTCTTTGGCTTCGGATTCTTGCAAAACGGGCGATCAGATACTATCCCTATCTGACCAATCGGCTTGCCATTACGTTCTTTGTACCGGTAAGGTGAGTCCCATGACCCTGGAGGTAGGTTTTCAGACGTTGGAGAGAGTGACTCGCAGCGTTCTGAAGCCTATTGCCAAGTGATGGGGACTGTATCTCCTGGTAAGCCCTGGCGATCACACCCGTTCATTTCGCTTACCGCACCGAGAATTTTATCCACTACTTTGTGCATTATTTTGCGATTGTCAACACGTATAGAATCCGATGTTTATGGCACATTTACTCTAATCACTTTTAACTACACTTACCTCCGGTAACTCTTCTCCCTGCTCATCAATGTTCACCTCCATTCTTGTTGTGCCCTCTCTTCTCCCATTTCTCTTTTGCGTCGTGGTCTGTCTGGCATTACCCGCCATCTTTGGCGACATACGTTGTAGCTCCACTGTTATCTCCTGTATGCTGTTCCTGCTAGGTGATGCTGTTTGTCCCCGGCCGCCATCTTGGATCGGCCTCTTCTATCCATTTCTCTCGCTGGCACTGTTGTCTTTCACAGATTCGATCCCGATATCGCTTGACCTTGCGTTAGGTGTACCAAGTCCGACCAGTATCTCGCGAACGGAAGCCGTTTCATCCGATCTGACCACAGCTTTTGCTTTTCGGTGGGCGGGAGAATTTTTGGGTTTTTTGATTTATATTCTTTGTTTGTCTGTCGTCCTTCCCACTCTACCGTCTTCCAACTCTACGCTGCCACCGTCCGTTATGCCGCTATGCCCCAATCAGAGTGTAGGGGGAGTTAGAAGAACCATAGCCACCAATGGAGAGAGTTTATGGCAGTAATCTTTAAAATTTTCTAAATGACGCACTACGAGATGTCGTGGTATTCGATACAATAGTAAAAATTTGAAAGGATTAAATGTTATATATATTTAATATATTTGCTTGTTATTTATCTAATCAAATTAAATTTCAGATGTTTTTATAATGTTAATTTAAAAAAAATTTGTTAGTTATTTCTTAGAATGTGTAGCGGAATCAATTTTGCATTACATGATAGATAAATGAACTGTCATTCGTTTTGAATTAACTTATATTTCAAACCTGTGTTTTCAATCGTTTTGAAATGGCATTGTGAGGTTGTTACTTTTGATAAATCTCTTTTTTGGCATGTAAGTATTAAATCACAAATAAATAGCAAAACTTTGAAATTAAGTCTTTAATAATTTGTTCGTAGTATGCCATTCCAAAAACGATCCTGTTGTGTTCCTGTTCGCTTTGATAGAGAAGAACGGCTTGCAAGTTTTCCGAAAGTCAGAGCACTTGTCTTTGCTCTATCCTACTTGCACATGTTTATGAAGCCACTTATGTGTATGTAATTTATCAGGAATGTATCACTTTATTGCTTGGAGATTTTTATATGAATGATATATTATAAATATGCAGAGTGCTTATTTTCAAGTAATATCTATTTTAATTTGTATACCATACGTAAGTACTGTAATCGTGAAGTCATGGGTCGTATGGCGCTCTTGGAGTAACTAATTGTTATTATAATGTCAAGATTCAGTTCAAATAACAGTTTTCCAATTTACTTAGAACTGTAATGAATGGTATTTTTTCCAAATGAACATTAATTTATTCATTATGAAAAGCTATTCATATTCGAGTGAAGGACCAAATAAAAACCGTATATTATTAATAATTAATAATAAAAATATATATCTTATATTATTAGTATATAAATATGTATATGTTATATAAAATTTAATTTACTGAATTAGTAAAAATATTTGTATTGTTTAAATAATGTTTTTTATTTAGAGGTATTTTTGATTCTTTTGCTTTTCGTGGAAATACGAAAAGTAAAAGTATACTTATCCTTGTCTACCTAAAAAAAAAACAGGCCCTCCGTGGTTTATGCGTAAACTAAACCATGAAGTCAAACTTTGTTGGAGGTATATAACATTAAGATCCATCTCCCCCTACCCTCTGGCCACAAGTCACAATCGGCGCTCGGCCCCAATTCACAACTCACAATCCACTTCACTATTCTAACCTCACAATGTTTGCGAGTGTCAGAGCGCGCACTCTACTTCGCCGAAAATTTTTTCTAATAAAAAAACAATGGAGGTACGAGAAACATCAAGTGTTTCAAGTTCTTCCATCTCCAAATTTTCGCCGAGTAAAGGATCTCAATCTTCGAGATCCTCTTCTCCTATGGAAGTCACAAGCATTAAACTTTCTAGGCCAGAGCGAGATAAATCTTCCACACCCAAATAATGCCTTCCATACTACAGTGGAATTGTAATGGTTTCTACAGCCATTTCGAAGAATTTAAAGTTCTCAATGCCGAGCAGACTCCCTCTTGCATATGCTTACAAGAAACACATTTTCGAGACACCAGAGCTGTTTCATTACGAGGCTTCTCAGTATTTCGTACTGATGTGCCTACTGATGGCCAAGCTCGTGGTGGAGTAGCGATTCTGGTTCGCGAAGATGTGTATTGTGAGGAGATTGCTTTGAATTCTGAATTACAAGCTGTAGCTGTCCGTGTTGCTATTCCTTTTCTGGTCACTTTATGTTCTATGTATCTTCCTCCAAACGACAATGTCGATATGCGTGATATCGTTGATTTAATTGATCAATTGCCTGCTCCATTCATTCTTATGGGCGATTTCAACGCTCATAATCCTGAATGGGGATCAAGTACGATTGATCAACGCGGTAGACGTTTGGAACACCTATTCACCGCAAGTACACATGTCATCTTAAATGATGGTAGCATGACACATTTTTCTGCCGCGTGGAGATCTTTCTCTGCGATTGATCTAACGATCTGTTCTGCAGCAATAGCTCCATTGTTTGAGTGGCATGTGCACTCAGACTTGCATCAAAGTGACCACTTTCCGATCATTCTGAAAGTTTTGCAGAGCTCAGATTCTGATGCTCGTTGTCCGAAATGGGCTTTAAAGCGAGCAGATTGGAATCTGTTCTCGGAGTTGGCCGTATTTGGTGAAAATGATTTCGTTGACGTGGACGACCATGTTCGGTATTTCGCGGATGCAATCAAGTCTGCTGCACAGGAGAGTATTCCTCTAACACCTATTCATTCTAATAGAATACCCGTTCCCTGGTGGAACGATGAGTGCAAGATTGCTATCCGAGAAAAACGACGTATTTTTCGCCATTTCAGGCGATTTCCAACCACCGAGAATATGATCCATTACTTCCAAGCTAAGGCAAAAGCTAGAAGAATTGTTCGGAAGAGTAAGAAAGCGTCATGGCAGAAATACATTTCTTCCATTACAACCTCCACTCCAGTTTCAAAGGTATGGGAGAAGGTCAGAAAGATATCTGGCCGCTCAAAATCTAGCACTGTTTCTGGCCTAAAAATCAATGGCAATGTCATTACCTGCCGGTCTGATGTTGCTAATATTATAGCATCCACTTTCGCGGATACTTCAAGTTCCAATCACTATCCAGCTGAGTTCCTCGCTCGAAAATCAATCTTGGAACGTCAATGTCTCAATTTTGTTTCGCCGGGCGATGAGATCTACAATCTTTCTTTCAGCGTGGATGAACTTGAAAGTGCGATTTCAGATTCTCACGACAGCGCTCCTGGACCTGATTCTATTCACTACCAGATGCTTCGCCATTTGAATCCTGCTGGAAAAACATTTTTTTTACAAATGTATAATCGCATTTGGTTTTCCGGTATCTGCCCAACACCATGGCGTGATGCGATTATTGTACCAATCCCAAAGCCTGGAAAAGACAAAACACTGCCATCTAGCTATCGCCCAGTCTCGCTTACCAGTTGTGTCTGCAAGCTCATGGAACGCATGATCAACAGGCGTCTTGTTTGGTTCCTGGAATCAAACAACCTGTTGGATAACATCCAGTGCGGCTTCCGCCGTTTCCGTTCCACTGCAGACCACCTGATAAGACTTGAATCAACCATCCGGGATGCATTTCTCAACAAGCAACATATGGTAGCTGTGTTTTTTGATATTTCCCGGGCCTATGATACCACTTGGCGTTTTGGTATTATGCGCACTTTACACTCCTGGGGCTTAAGAGGTAATCTTCCCATATTTCTTGAAAGCTTTCTTTCCTTAAGGAAGTTTCAAGTTCGTGTGGGAAATGACCTCTCCAACATTTTTACTCAAGAAAACGGAGTACCGCAAGGGTCTATTCTGAGTGTCACGTTGTTTGCTGTGGCCATCAACGGTGTTGCACAGTGTATTCGTTCACCTGTGCTAGGTTCCTTGTACGTGGACGACTTGGCAATTTTCTGCAGTTCTCGCAATATGGCTTCCATAGAGCGTCAGCTGCAGTTTACAATCAATCGTCTTCATACCTGGGCTACTGAGCAAGGTTTCGTATTTTCTGCGGCCAAGACAGAGTGCATTCACTTCTGTCAACGCCGTCACCTTCACTTAGATCCTGTTCTCTCTCTCAACGGTACTGATCTTCCATTTGTGGAAACTGCCCGTTTTCTTGGTCTTCTATTTGACAAGAAGCTTAACTGGCGTGCCCATCTTGTGGCTTTGAAGGCAAAATGTCGGCTTTCTCTAAATCTATTGCGAGTTCTTTCTTCCAAATCGTGGGGTGCCGATAGAATTTCTATGCTGCGCCTGTATCGGGCTTTGATACGCTCCAAGCTGGACTATGGCTGTATCGCTTACGCGTCTGCCAGGCCATCCGTTATCAAAACCATTGATACGATACACCATACTGGTATTCGTCTTGCTACTGGTGCTTTTCGTACCAGCCCAATACCAAGTTTATTGTGCGAAGCTGGCGAGCCTTCTCTGTATGATCGTCGCAGGCTTTTGACCATGAACTACACGGCAGCCATGAAGTCGAAACCATATCACCTGGTTTTTGACACTGTCTTTGGTCAACAGTTTGCGGAGATTTATGACAGAAGAGCTCGTTCGGTGGGTTCCTTTTCTATCAGATCTCGCAATACTTTTAGAGAAGTTAATTTTGAACTTCCTTCGACCCCAGACACTTCTTTCAGCCCCTTTCCACCTTGGACATTCTCCCGTCCGAATACCAACTATGCGCTTTCAAAGCTGGATCGATCCGCTACTCCACCCATTCTGTTCCAACGTGAGTTTGCTCGAATCATTGCCAACTATCGGCAATGGATTCGCATTTACACCGACGGTTCGAAGAGCAACGACAGGGTTGCATGTGCTTTTATATCGGCAAGAGGTGCGTGTGAGTTTCGACTTCACAAACTCTCGTCCGTATACACGGCAGAGCTGTATGCACTCTACCAAGCACTTCTCTATTTTGCAGACTCGCACGTAATTCTTTTGTTATTGTGTCAGACTCAATGAGCGCTTTGAAAGCGATTGATTCTTTGTACCCTAAACATCCTCTCTTGCAGCAGATACAAGCAACCTTGATGACATTAACGTCAAAAGGGTCTATCGTGCGCTTTATTTGGGTACCGAGTCATGTTGGTATTCGCGGGAATGAAGCAGCTGATGCAGCAGCTAAGCGAGCTTTGTCCAAGGCCACCATTGATTATGATCGGGTGCTTGCTGATGACCTCAAAGGTCATTTTAAGCATCTGATCATGAATCAGTGGCAGGAAAGGTGGAGTCATATAGTTTCTAACAAGCTTAAAAATGTTAAGCACAACGTGAGGTCATGGGATTCTTCCCATAGAGCATCCCGAAAGGAGGAGGTCGCTGTGGCGAGACTCCGGATAGGGCACACCTGGTGGACGCATGGTCATCTTTTGCGCCGTGAGGAGGCTCCGATGTGCGAAACGTGTGACACTGCTTTGACAGTGGCGCACGTTTTGTTGGAGTGCTCCCAGTTTACCGAGCAGCGAAACAGGGCGGGTCTGTCACTTGACCTGTCGGTGGCCCTTGGTGACCATTCGACACTCATTGACAGGGTCGTCCTGTTCCTCAGGAATACAGGTCTATTTGCCTTTATTTAAAAGTGCTAGCTTTGTCATTAATTTTATTTATACACGTATTTTTTTTTTTTAGCACTCAATAATATTTTACAATATTATTTATTTTTACAATTTTAAACCTGTACGTTTTATTTATTTATATATACATTTATTAATATTTTACATTTAATAGATATTAAGTTTACAATTTTATTTTTACATAACATATATTTAGTTAGTTTCTTTCATAATATAGTTTATGGCGTGAATAGCCCAAGAGGCTGATACGCCTTTAAATTTTAATCCTACTACTACTACTGCGCACTCTATGAGACCTGTTTATTTAGTTTTAGTATATAACTCATCGGTATTACACTATTATTCCATTAGTTATTATACATTTGATCTTAACCTACTTATTCTATGTCCATTATTTGTTGTCCCTAATTTCTCTTAATTACTTCTATTATTAATTCCTTACATATCGTATTTTTCCTACTACTCTATGAGACAGGTTTATTTGATGAAGTGTACAACTCGATGGTATTACACTGTTTTACATTTATGGTTTCTGACTTCTATGTTCCTAATCTAAATCTTACATTGTTCTTTAATAGGTTATATGCTTAGTATTCGTACTTACTTATCTATTATTATATGTTCAATAATATTATTTAAAACTTTCCTACATTGTTCTCTGCTTATTGACTCTATGAGACAGCCGGTGTTTGCGCGCTCGTCAACCTGTGCATCGCGCAGAGATTGTTTTATTTAAATTGGCTTATAACATAAGAAAAGGGTGTCGGCCCCCTTTTCATTGTATGAATTTCGATTCTATATAATCCAATGAATAATTTATGATGAAAAATTTTTTTTCGATTTTTGGAAAGTGCAAATCTGGTATCCTGCCTTAATATCTCTGTATAGAGATCAGAGTTTCGGCATGCGGTTGTAGCTTTGGTTTGTGGTAAGACATTCTCTAAACTAAAATATATTTCAAGTATTGTTTTAAATAAATTAGGAAAATTAGTGAAATTGATATAATAGTTTATTGCTATTATATTTGTTAATTGTATGATAATTTATCCAATTCCGGTTTTTATTTATAGATTGATATTTCAAAATTTAGGGAAAATTCATTGTTTTTGAATTGCAATTTGGAAGTGTTATTTTGTTGAACCCTGAACATGACCCTAAAACGCCATCCTCTTTTGCAACCCCAGTTCATTCCTGTCTGCAAGGTCACAAATCAATTTCGCATATTATATCTGCGATGCCAGGATATCGGATTTCTACTTTATAGCGTACTGAAATATTATATATATATATATATATATATATATATATATATATATATATATATATATATATATATATATTTATATCTCATACGGGTTATAACCGTAATTAAACTTATCTCCATTAATTTCTTTCATGTTTCAGATATATTTTAGTCAGTTAATGCAAAGGTCTTTACTATTAGCCAAACAATTATCCGACGGTTACACCATATTGATGGAATTTTAGGTTTTTATGTCTATGTTGTTTTTGTATTTCGAACATAAATCTAAAATTGCAGCTGTCATTTTGAAAATATGAAGTAGATCAATGAATGTATAACTACTTGTATACGAATTATTTCCTTATAAAGAAAGGAAGTACAACGTTTTATAGTCCCTATATTATTGTGACATTTGTATTTTATTTGTTTTATTCTTTGGAGTTGCATTATTTTATCATGTTAATTTTTCATTTGTAAGTATCTAAAATGATCAGTATCGCGGAGAATTAAAATAAATTTTAATTGTATTTAACGTTTGATATAGTAATTCAAGGGTGCTGGATGTAATAAAAGTGTATCAAGATATGTTTTACCCTGCCATGTACATATTTATTTTTAAGTTTTCTCTTATTTAATAAATTTTAAAATATCACCTTCATAATCTTTTGCAGATATCATCAGTTCTGTAAATTTTCAAGTTGTATGAATTTCACTCTTCGAAATCAAAACAACTGATCATGAATCAGTGGCAGGAAAGGTGGAGTCATATAGTTTCTAACAAGCTTAAAAATGTTAAGCACAACGTGAGGTCATGGGATTCTTCCCATAGGGCATCCCGAAAGGAGGAGGTCGCTGTGGCGAGACTCCGGATAGGGCACACCTGGTGGACGCATGGTCATCTTTTGCGCCGTGAGGAGGCTCCGATGTGCGAAACGTGTGACACTGCTTTGACAGTGGCGCACGTTTTGTTGGAGTGCTCCCAGTTTACCGAGCAGCGAAACAGGGCGGGTCTGTCACTTGACCTGTCGGTGGCCCTTGGTGACCATTCGACACTCATTGACAGGGTCGTCCTGTTCCTCAGGAATACAGGTCTATTTGCCTTTATTTAAAAGTGCTAGCTTTGTCATTAATTTTATTTATACACGTATTTTTTTTTTTTTTTTTTTTTTTTTTTTTTTTTTAGCACTCAATAATATTTTACAATATTATTTATTTTTACAATTTTAAACCTGTACGTTTTATTTATTTATATATACATTTATTAATATTTTACATTTAATAGATATTAAGTTTACAATTTTATTTTTACATAACATATACTTAGTTAGTTTCTTTCATAATATAGTTTATGGCGTGAATAGCCCAAGAGGCTGATACGCCTTTAAATTTTAATCCTACTACTACTACCTACTACGAAATCAAAACAAAGCACTTTTCGACTAGGATTTTGAATCCATGATTCACTAATTATCCCAGGTTATTTTGCTAGGAAATCAAATTTCCTAAATTATTTTCCTTAGAAAATGTACCAAATTGTCATGAAATCGATGATTGATTCCCATAATATCTTACATGGAGAAGCTTCCAGATCAGTAAGTTTAGCAAGATCAAAGTTAGAGACAATATAAAATATCAATAGATCTTCTTCATCAAGATCAGTATACTCTTCCTCATAAGATGATTTTTTAATACTTCAACATCTGAATTTATATAGCTTCTAGATATTCATACTTTCGCGAGCTATACATGTGATGTATCAACCTTATCTAACTTCTTTTAGATCTGGAATACTTTTAATGCCTTTATATCAATTAATCTTTTCTCTCTTTTCGGCTTCAATTAATGGAAGTAATATCATTTCAATCTTAATTTCTTGAAATTCAATTAATAACTTTCATTGGCTTTACATGGTTCAAATGGAACCAGATGGACAGTTAATTTGGAAACCAATTGATGTTTACATCCACATTGTTTAAGACATAATAATAACCTGACTCAATGCTTAATTGCCAGAACTTTTGTAATGGAAGCCTAGATTGCGATAAAGATGAGAGATTATTTAATTCACCTGATCCCAATTCCTCGGTATAATTATGACATTAATCTGCGTTACTTTAATTAAAGGAGAAACACGTAACAGAATTTGATCTCGGTACATTTCTAATTTAAGAGGTCACACTCATTTAACAAAGTAATTTAGCATGGCTAATTACAAGTTTAACTAAATCAAAACAAATTTTCTTCGAATTTCACATTGATATTTTAATTCTATATGCAAACGATGTTGCTATCAATTTTTCCGAATAATGTTCTTTGAAAAAGGTCACTCTATTATTATAACCCAGAGTGGGTTTTATGTATTTCTTTATTATGCCACAACAGATCTTTTCCTGTAATTTTTAACAATTAAACCAGAAGTAAACCTAAATAAAAACATTCGATTTGAATCCGTTATACATCAATTCTGTAGAACTATTCTGAGTCTCTCGCCTCACTATATGGAGTTGGGATGTAAAATATCAATGACGTCACATTAGCGAAGTGGGAAATATACGATTTAGGGAATTTCGTAACGTAAAGTTTTGACTATATCCTTGCTCAGTAGATAGACGGATGAAGAGCAACGCGTGATGGGAGTTGCTGGCCCAAGAGTTAAACTCTTGCGGACCTCCGAAGTCGGCCACGCAGTGGCAAAGGGTAAGATTTTAAAAATATTCTATTATTTTATATAATCATGTATATTGTAATACACTGGTGTGGGTCGACATCAAAATGATGGTGAAAAAGAAGGTGGCTGCCCAGGCTGTAAGCAGACGGCAAACTGGAGGTGGTCCAGAGGCGGACATCGAGATTACAATCTTCCAGGATAAGGTGATACAAATAAATTCACTTGAGGCTGTCTTCGGTCTGGACGGCTTTTATTCTGCTGGAATGCGCCGTGAGGAGGCTCCGATGTGCGAAACGTGTGACACTGCTTTGACAGTGGCGCACGTTTTGTTGGAGTGCTCCCAGTTTACCGAGCAGCGAAACAGGGCGGGTCTGTCACTTGACCTGTCGGTGGCCCTTGGTGACCATTCGACACTCATTGACAGGGTCGTCCTGTTCCTCAGGAATACAGGTCTATTTGCCTTTATTTAAAAGTGCTAGCTTTGTCATTAATTTTATTTATACACGTTTTTTTTTTTTTTTTAGCACTCAATAATATTTTACAATTATATTTATTTTTACAATTTTAAACCTGTACATTTTATTTATTTATATATACATTTATTAATATTTTACATTTAATAGATATTAAGTTTACAATTTTATTTTTACATAACATATATTTAGTTAGTTTCTTTCATAATATAGTTTATGGCGTGAATAGCCCAAGAGGCTGATACGCCTTTAAATTTTAATCCTTATACATAGAATAGAGATACATAGAACATAAAGTGACCAGAAAAGGAATAGCAACACGGACAGCTACAGCTTGTAATTCAGAATTCAAAGCAATCTCCTCACAATACACATCTTCGCGAACCAGAATCGCTACTCCACCACGAGCTTGGCCATCAGTAGGCACATCAGTACGAAATACTGAGAAGCCTCGTAATGAAACAGCTCTGGTGTCTCGAAAATGTGTTTCTTGTAAGCATATGCAAGAGGGAGTCTGCTCGGCATTGAGAACTTTAAATTCTTCGAAATGGCTGTAGAAACCATTACAATTCCACTGTAGTATGGAAGGCATTATTTGGGTGTGGAAGATTTATCTCGCTCTGGCCTAGAAAGTTTAATGCTTGTGACTTCCATAGGAGAAGAGGATCTCGAAGATTGAGATCCTTTACTCGGTGAAAATTTGGAGATGGAAGAACTTGAAACACTTGATGTTTCTCGTACCTCCATTGTTTTTTTATTAGAAAATTTTTCGGCGAAGTAGAAGGACTTTGTACTATAAATAGCCAAAAAACTTGTATAGTTTTTTAGGACAATGCAAATGATATTTAGGTCGATTTGAGCTCTTACTATATTAATTTGAATACAAATTGACCATAGACTTCGGAAATAAGCGCACGGGCTTGTTGCAGGGCAAGGATAAAACTTTGATTCAAGTAAAGGAAGGAGATACTCTTTCAAGAGAGACAATCACAGAAGAACATATAGTATTAGTTGCAGAACCGGGTTCGGTTTATCTCGGTCACATAACTCCGTCATCTGGAAGTGCTCAAAATATTAAAACACGCTTATTGGAATTTCTGGAAAAAAACATTGATATTTCCGAGGTGCAAGCAATTGGATGCAACGGGAGCGGTAATTACAGGTTATAAAAATGGAATAATACGACAAATTGAAATTTCCTTGGCGCAATTTCAAAGGGAACAATTTCGCCAAGTCTAACACAACGAGAACCAGGCAAAATGGCACACTCAAGATGGTTAACAACTGCCAACAGAATCTTGAGATTGTATGTTTCTACCGAAAATCCTTCATACAATATAAATATAATTACAAAATACGTAATGAATGTCTACGCACCAACCTGGTTTGAACTTAAGGTCCGACCGTCATGCCGACACGGTAGTTATAATTTTTTTGGCATTATAAAAAAAAGTAGATTTTTGCCTGAAGAGCTTAAGAAGGCAGTAGATCCAGTACTGCAAAGAAATGGTTACTACGGTCACCCTGAAAATTTGTTATTGGCAATGCTAGCTGACGAAAGGAAGCATATTAGAGAATTAGGTCTTCGGGGAATATTAAAATGCAGACAAGCAAAATATAATGAAAACCAAGTTCGTCAATTTGCTATTCCCAATTTTAATTTTAATGCAGATGACTACTTTGAACTAGTTAACTGGCAGTCAATAACAGTTACAGAGCCGCCTCAGACAGTAAAAATTTTGAACAGTGATCTTCAAGAAATGATCTCTGACGCTCCTGCTGAAATTGATATTTTAAAATATCCGTGTCATTCCCAAGCCGTGGAACGCTGTGTAAAATTATTTACAGAAGCATCATCGGCAGTATGTTACTATAAAGAAAGAGATAGATTTATTAGGTCTAGAAATGCCTCCAGAATATCCCTACCAAAATTCGAGACAAAAGCTCAATATCACCAAGTTATTAAAGACAACTGAATAAAAAGCTGACGTGTCTGTCACTGAACTTTCTTATACGCATTTTAATTAGTCATCATAATAAAAAAAATTTTGAAAAATTTAAATGTTTTATAAATTCTAACGATCTATCCAAAATGAGTGTACGAAATTATATTAGCGTATACGAAAGTATATTAAAGCTCGTCTTACACGGACATAATATTGGTGTCAATTTTGGTGTAAATTTTGGTATCAAATATGTTGTCAAAATATAATCTTGCATTTACACGAACACAATTTTGATATCAAAATTGTTATGGGAGTCTGCGCAGATGTTATAATTTTTGACATTTCAATTAAATTGACAGATACATAACCTGTATATTATACATAAGTACATTGATCGTCAATTTTAAAAGTTATTTTTTAATGAATCACAAAAATATAATTGCTATTATTAATGCAAGCATCAATCTGAATTTCAGTAATTAAAAAATAATATCTTAAAAAAAACGAAATCGAAGAATATGATATCGAACTCCTGACAACTTGTTCTGCGCATGCTCCCATCATAAATTGTGTTGAAAATAGCGCACGTTCTATTTCCATCATAATTTTGACCATAAATTGTGATGGGAGTCTGTGCAGTTGTAGATCATTTAGACATTTCAATTTTATTGACAAATACATAACCCATAAGTACCTATCAGTCAAATTTTAAAGTTGGTTTTAAGACATATTATAATGGAACACGAGAAGAAACAGTTGTTATGTTTAATGCAAGCAACAGCCTCAATCTTAATAATAAAAAAAATTAAGAACAAAAAAAAATCGACCGCGAAGATTATGTTCGGAATCCTGGCTTTTACGTCGAGATGAAGGCTGTGGTGTATGAAACATGCTTCAAAATGAGTTGCGAATTGAGGACCCTGGTTCATATAAAAATTTTCTGCGTATGTGTCACCCTCACTTTGAAGAATTACTTAATTTAATTGCAAATGATATAATGAAAATAATAATTGAATAAATATATAGTTATAAGCAAATTTTTATAAACAAATTTGTTAGCAAACGCGCAAGCGCGCAACTCGTGACAACTTGTGTTTGTTCTGCGCATGCTCCCATAACAAATTGTCGTGAAAATAGTGAAATTTTTTATTTCCATCATAATTTTGACCAAATATGTGTTTGTGATGAAATTGCCTGTATTACACGAACACAAATTTTTGATACCAAAATTGACACCAAATTTGACATCAAAATTATGTTCGTGTAAGACGAGCTTTACACACTTATGCACAGATATCTTATATTAATTTAAGGAAATTTGAAATTTTGATAAACATAACAAAAATATCGTCCGCTAAATATATCCGCAATTGTATACAAATGAAACAACAATCGGCAACAATACACAAACCATTCAATATAAGATCAGATTTCTTATCGAGATAAAACGGAAACTGAAATTTTAGTTAGTCGTGGCATAGCGTATGACATCATTATAGTAGCCACCTTTAGTGCGGAGGCAGCACTACAATATTAAGCGCTGCCTTATGTTGTACGTCAGTATATACCTGTCTGTAGATCAGCGACAGACATGCCGTGGCGAGTAGATCAACTACTGGCGGAGGTCAAGTATAAAGACTTAACCTCCGCTACTAGACGTGAGAAGTATTGAATGCAATTTTGAAATTAACCTAATTTTTGTTGTAACTGGTACCTTTTCTGAAAATACTTTTCAAATAAAAGTTATGCGTAATATTAATATCTTTTATTTTCATTATTACTAATTTTGCTGTAAGTACTACCGTTTTTGAGTTAAAGCAGAATATTGAAGAAACACTCTTTTTTTTGTAACCAGTACCTTTTCTGAAAAATATTTTCAAATAAAAGATATGGAAAATATCAATATCTTTTATTTTTAATCTAAAAATTTTGCTGTAAAAACTACCGTTTTTGAGTTATAGCAGAAAATGCAAAAAATGAATAGAGTAAACATGCACTTCCTGTTGGAATAGCCTTTTCAAAATCTTAAATTTGAAGTTTCGTTACTGTATCTTTTACCGTTTAGGCTGTAGAGCGCACACACACACAGACAGACTCACACACATACATACACACCCACACACACAGACAGACGTCATCTCAAAAATAGTCAGACTCAATTCAGGGAAGGTCAAAAGATATATTTCCGTTAAAATCTCCAGATCAAAAATTTTCATGATTACAATACTTATACTGCGTATAAGAAAGTAAAAAGAAACTGATGAAGAGGATGGGTGGGTGGTGGAAATCGACTTGTAGCCACCTCCACGCGGTGAGTTCTGGGTTATTTTCTTTCAGGAAGCAAGTTTTCTGGTTATTTATTATGAAATTAAGCGAAGAGCTGCATAAAAGTATTTTACTTTTATTTTTAATTTAGATGTCAAATTGGCACCCAAATACGAAGTCTCGGCAAACCAATTTTTTGTACAGTAATTCACTTCTGAAAGAAGCAACTATTCCATATTATTGGAAAACATATTTTTTTGGCAGTTTTGGCTCCACCTTAATTATCATGCACTTATTTGGTTTAACAATTTAAAATATCCGATTGGAAGATTAGCACGCTGGACTTTGAAGCTGCAGCAATATGATGCCGACGTTATTCATCGTAAAGGTAATCAACATGTGGTTCCGGATGCTTCATCTCGCATTGTTGTTCAATCCATCAACATTGCGAATGATGATTCAGATCCGTGGTATCGTAACATGATTTGACGTGGTAACGAGAAACCTAACGCTATTCCGTTTTGCAAAGTTAATAATTCAATAATTTTTAAATTCTGTTTATCTGATGGAAAACCTTGGAAAATCGTAGTACCGCTTAAACTTAGAATTTCTGCGTTAAAACAATATCAATAAGCACCCACTGCTGGTCATCTTGGAATATGTAAAACTAAATGTCGTATTTTGGCAGATTATTATTGGCCTAAAATGTTTAAGGACATTAGTCATTTCGTTCGAAGTTTTGAAATTTATCACGTTTATAAAGTTGAACAGCGTAAACCGACTGGATTGATGGGAATGCGTGAGGAAAAACGTCCGTGGGAATATGTAAGCAATTACGTTATTGATCCTCTACCTATTTCCATATCCAAAATTTGATACTTGTTCGTCGTATTTGATCTTTTCATTAAATATTCTGTTTTCTTTCCCATTCGCTGAGTGAATCAAAGTTGATCAATGTTAGTCAAATAAAATAAAAATTTAAAATTTGTTTAATTATGTAAAGTATATTGTGAAATGTAGAATACGGTAAGTAGTTAAAATAGTAGTAAATTTTAAAGGTATTGTTAAATGAACGTTTATAAACCGCTTAAAAACGTAAAATTAGGTGGCGTAAATAAGTGTATTTCACTGCCTCAGCACATGGAATATGTTGGCTAGATATCACCAAATGTAACCGATAACACATTTATTCGACAATCCGCTGGATGATGCTATACATGGTAAAGTTTTTTACCCGTTATTCTTTACCTTAGATATGTATTTACCACCCACTACTTTCGCATATTCCGTCGTGTGAAAGGTAAATTAAATTTTACAATTATTTCGATAGTCAAGTGTGATTTTTTGCATAGTTACATTACTTATTCGACCACAAATAAAAATGTTTGAGAGATATTTCAATATATACGATGAATGATAAGGAAATACTAAACAAAATAGTATGTGAGCAATATAAGTAACAAAATAACTAGAATACTATTATAATCAATTAGGAAGACATAACCAAATCAGAAATGTTACTTTCCTTATTCTCTTAAACTCTAGTTCTGTGAATATTTTATTTCATAGGAAGATTCCTACGAAATCATTTTAGTCGTAGGTTTTCGAAAGATGTCTGATGTTTGAAATTGGTCATACTGGAAGACCAGTATTAATTTATTGCTTTTGATGAACGCTTTAATTTATGTCATTCGTTTTAAATACAATTTTTTGAAATACTTTTTTTCTATAATTATTGACCGATAGAAAATGAATTGTCTTGTAGCTTACGCTATTTCAAAAATAATGAAATACTGAACATATATAGGGAAAAAATTTTCAAAAGAAAGAGCAATAAATAGAGTATATGCAGTACTATGCATTTAACTAAATGACAAAGCATCATTTTAGAAAAGAGTCGGTGGAATAAAATTTTATAATTGTGAGCTAAAAACTAAATTTTTATCAAGAAAACGCAGGCAAAATAAATGTGTATAAATTTTGAATACTAATAAAAATAACACGCTCCTTAAATCGTTCGAATTACTGAATCTTCCAACAAAACAAAAACCCCTCAAGTGGTTTTATGGTTCTGCGAAAAGAGTGTCGGTATCTTAGATTAGGAAAGCGGAGTACCCGGAACGACCAGCAGACATACGTTTCAAAAAAATGAATAATAGGTGAAGCTTTCCATTTATCCGGTGCGGTATTCGACCGAAACCAACGGCATAGTTTTTTGGAATTTCGTTGCATTAGTATGTGCACTGAGAATGCACGTAAAAAAGAGATTTCTATAACCTATCAATGTAGAGATTTCCCCGAAAATTATTTGCCAATTATTGTTAAAACCAGAGTGCGTTAAAAAAACAAACACTGTTTTCATTGTGGTTCATTAGGGCTATTCTGAGTCCAAAATCTCGCTCAAAAACGCTATGGCCATCTATTGGCAACGTTTTGTACACCAGTCATGACGTCATGGATTTCAAATAAATCTCAATTTGCGGGCAATACATCTCGCATGCTCGAGAGGTGGTGAGATTTAAAAAACTGTTTGAGATTTTGACGTTTGTTTAAATAGTTGGTTTTTCCGCTATTTTATACTGCATTGATAACCTCACATATTTTTTGCAGACATTACTCTAAAAAATCTTAATCGTTTTTTTATATTTTGTTGCAGCAGTAATAATCACTTTTGTTTTTTTGCAGAGATTTTTCGAAAAATAAATTTTAATCTTTTTAATATATTATTTATTTGTTCCGCTGTTTTATGCAGCATTAATAACCACACGTTTTTGCAGATTATTCTAAAGAAACAAATTCTTCAATCGTTTTTTGTATTATAACTTGTTAATAATAATGGCTTTAGTATATGAAGAACTTCGGGTTCTTGAAGATTTAGAAGAGGAAGAACGGATAGAAGAAGATCGTTTGTTTAGAAGACACGTACGAGACATCCAAGATCCTTTTTCGGTTAGTAATAAAGAATTTATCAGCAATTATCGTTTGAATAAGGAGGCATGTATTTATGTAATTGATACATTAAGCCCTCACATGCAACAGGGAGCTGGTATAAATCCAACAAGAATTCCGAACCATTTACGAGTGAGTTCGATATATTTATATATACTTAAAATGTTTTATTACTGTATAAATCATCTTTTTTTTAGATTTTAGCAGCATTGAATTTGTTTGCCGTTGGCAGCTATCAGAGGGGTATAGGAAATAATTTGTTAGCCTGCATTAGCCAGCCAATGGTCAGTAGGTGTTTGAAAGAGGTGTCTACGGCATTAGTAAGGCATTGTATGAAAACTTGGATACATTTCCCCAGAAATGACGCAGAACGCGAGGAATTGAAGAACAGGTTTTTTTTTGAATTACGCTTGTCGGTCTATGCATTTAATCAAAACTCTATTTAGCTTTGAAGCCACATTTCATGTCCATAATACAGTTGAAATAATTGATGGCACACATATTGCAATTGTAAAACAGACAGAAGCACAAAACGAACATGCGTTTGTAAAAAGAAAAGGTTACCACAGTTTGAATGTCCAAATAGTATGTTTTTATTTAATAAATATTAATACTAAATGTACAATAATTGAAAACTAAATTTAATATTTTTAAGATTTGTGATGCTCGTTTGAGAATTTTGACTTTCCTTCTATTCCCGAAAGTTTGCCTCTAGCAAAAGCACTGTTCAATTCCATGAAATTGGTTAGCCTTTCCTTCTGCTCTACCGTGACTTTGGTCGTCATTTTTCGCTTTCCTTCCATTTTCTCACGAACTAAACAAAAAATAAAACATATTGTTGCGGTATGGTACGCAGAAGTAATATCGTGTGATTATTCACATACTGCTTTTTTATAAGAAACACAAATCTTTAACAATAATCAACAAATTTATCAAATGAACACAAGTACAATAAGTAAAACATACTTACTAAATAACAACAGCAATTAAAACACAATTTTTAATAGAAATTAGAAAATGTGGAAAATAGCACGTAATTACCAGTACAAGACGTGGTAACATAAACAGAAATAATGAGAACTTTAGATCACGAAATTCCCTAAAGATTTCAAATGCGCATTCATTAATGTGACGTCATTGATAGATAAGATCTCAACTCAATATTTTTGATTGAGAGACTCAGAATAGCCCTACATATTCCAAAGAAAATATTTCTAATAATTTAATACAAAATTTATGAGATACCGAAAATATGCATTCAAAAATCATTTATATATAAACCTTTAAATCGTTTTAAATTATTTAGTTAAAAGATGTCTGTTTGTGGTTGAAGATATAGTGTTCTATCTTTTTGCAAAAGCTTTTTTAAACATAATTTCAAATTATTACTTCACCAGAAAATCAAACAATCATTCTTCGAAATTTTATCTTGATTGCTTTTCTTAGTCAAGCATTATTTATTAGACCAAACAAAATTTAAAACAAATATATAAGCAGATTTATTTGCTAAACTAAATAATTATAAATAAAGCAATTTACGTATTTGAAATAATTAAAGAATTTCAGCATGCGTAATAACACCTACAACAAATGCTTCTAATCACACATTACATCTTTAACTGTATTAACAAAGCACCAACGATAAGCATTCTGCTTAACAATTTAACGAAAGGGAGAAAGGTGGGGCCAAATTACCATCACTCAAACGATTCAAGGCTAAATTAGTTTTGTGGTATCATTAGTTATCAGCAATTTTAAAAAGAGCATATGTATACTTTTGCAATTTATGGAAATTTTATTAGGTGTACAAATAAGATTCCGCCGTTTGACAAAAGTTTGTGCCACCAGTGAGATTGTTAAAATTGTCTGACGTAAAACGTCATTATCGTAAGATTGGACATCTGTCAACAGCATACATAAAATCTTAGTGATTTTTTATCGGTATATTCCTTAGTGTGCGAAAATGTCGATTTTTCAGCCGAATAAGCGACATTTACGGAAACTTTTGATTTACTTCTTCAATTTGAATAAATCTGCAGCTAAAGCGCATCGATTGCATTTAGAAACATATGGTGAGGCTGCATTAAGTGAGAGAAGTTGTCGTGAGTAGCATCGAAAGTTTAATAACGGTGAATTTGACATCGAAGACAAAAAAAAGTTATCATTTGCTCAAACCGAACGAAACCATTACTGGGGTTGTCTATCGAACATAATTGATGAGATTGAGTCGACTACTACTCCAGCCACGACAAAATTATACTCTTGCATGATAATGTTCGTTCACATGTTGCGGCACCGGTCAAAACCTATTTGTAAACACTCAATTGGAAAGATTTACCCCACCCGCTGTATTCACCAGACATAACTTCTACTTGGTTTGATCGATGGTGCATGGCCTGCCTGAGCAACACTTCACATCATATGAAGATACCAAATATTGGGTCGATTCGTGGATAGTCTCAAAAAATGAAGCATTCTTCCGACGCGGTATCCGTATGCTGCCAGAAAGATGGGAAAAAGTAGTGGCAAGCGATGGACAATATTTCGAATAAAACAGGTTTCGTTCTTTCACAAAAGATTTTTGATAAAAAAATGGCGGGAACTTATTTGTACACCTAATAAATGAATTATAATCATACACTCCGATACCATATGTCACGATTTTATATGAATAAAGGAACATGAGACTATAAAACATCATAGGCAGTTGCAGCAATACGAATTACATAGGTAGAAAACTCCTTATAGTAATACAACTTTAATTTAAGCTGAGCTCGTATTCTTCTGCATTTGATGTATTATGTTATTGAACAGTAGTAATTAGCCAAGAAATAATACAATCGATGATCTTGAAAGAACTATTGTCTCCTTAAAACCTAACTTGAATTGAGTGGAGAGTTAACATCTTCGACAATTACAACAGATTACAGTCCCAGGCTGAACAGAACAAGAGTTTTACAATACAGAAATGTGAGATTGAATTCAAAGCAAATATTATTGGATAGCAACCAACGATTCAAGATATCTACCTTTAAATAAAATTCGACATATTTCACCATGGATGGCCATTTTTCTCGATACCAGACAATATTATACAAACGAATTGAAATTTTATTCCAATCTTTTATATTTAAAGATGTAATTTTAAAACGTGAGCATCAGTAAATGGTACAGACGGTTATTAAAACCTGTACAAATTCGGCTCTTTGTAGAAATGTTTCTATTTACCTGACGAGGATGTAATTGGCAAATAGCTGAGATCTTTACGAAGAGTACAACTACAAAAACATTTGCAGTTTCTTGTACCGAACTTTCCTATACGTATTTGGGTTAGACCACATCGTAGTTTCATTATTTTTCAAATTTAAAATATTTGTTCTAACCTTTGGATCACTTTTACACTAAATACATTTTTTAGAATATGTATAAAATGTCAAACTTAAAATTATTTAATTTTATTTTGTTTTTTGATAAACAATTGACAACCGCAGATGACACGATTTATGTTTGAATAAATATAAGAAGAAATTACAACAGCCAATATTTTTAAACCAATACTCTTCTTGAAATAAAATTCAAACAAAAGTTATGCGAAATATAAAAACCTTTAATTTTGCTGTAACTGTATCCATTTTTGAGTAATTGCAGACACCGCAAAATTTGACATAAGTAAACAGTCAAGTACAGGTACTACATTGGTGACGGAGACACAAAGGCGTTCAAATCCCTCTTGGATATGGATCCCTACCCCGACTTAACTGTAGAGAAGAGAGAGTGTGTCGGGCACGTCCAAAAGCGTATGGGAACCAGACTACGTGCGGCCAAAAAGCAGAACAAAGGCGTTGGCGGAAAAGGACTAGGTAAACTGACGGACGGTTTGATCAAGCAACTCACAATATATTACGGCTTAGCTATTCGACGTCATCCAAATTCCGCAGGCGACATGAAGAAGGCAATTTTGGCTACGTTTTTGCACAAATGTTCCACCAACCAAAACCCGCAACATGACAATTGCCCAGCAGGCAGCGGCAGCTGGTGTCAGTGGCAAAAGCTAACGGTACACTGGAGAAATTTAAACACGCTCCTTCGCTTGCAGACAAAGTTCAAGAGATTCTTCGCCCGATCTATGAATCACTTTCAAACGGTGATTTGTTGAACCGGTGCCTTGGTGGAAACTTCCAGAACTCAAATGAAAGTTTGAATGCGTGTGTGTGGAAGCTAACTCCGAAACACGTCAACTGCGGTGCCAAGACCGTGGCTGTGGCGACCTTCCTGGCCATCAGCGTCATCAATGAAGGCTACAAAGCAGTGTTGAAGACGATGACGACGCTGGGGATCCGGGTTGGTCTCCAATGCAGAGCTTTTGCTGCCCAAACTAACGCAGACCGCGAGAGGAGGGCGGAGCTGCGCTTGTCTCCGGCGGCGATTGAGGCTCTGCAGCGACACCGGAGCGACAGACTTCTGCAAGACGCCTTCTACGAGAAGGAGGAAGGCCTGATGTACGGGCCCGGCATCGCAGACTGAAGGTAAGACACCGGAAACCAGTTTAAAATCGTTTGAAAATTTCAAACGCGTTTTTCTCGAAACCCTATTTTTCCTGCTGGCCGGAAAGGTTTTTTTTTCCTATGGGACGGATCGACTTGGGCTTTGGGATTTCGATTAAGAACATTATTGCCCTGGGATTGAACCACTCTGAAGCCAATTGATCGATATTAAGTATTTTTCCGTCAGCCTCAAAGTCTAAAAAAAAGGGATAAAAAAAAACTTTTTTTTCAGATGGCCACCATTATGGCAATTTTCAATATTTTGAAGCCAAACTGGTCCAATCCCAAGAGAATTCAATATTGATTAAAGGACCGAAACCCATTTTGTGTTACAGTTAACCCACACGACAAATCGTTTCCGGCCGTGGACCAATTCCCGGATAACATTGGTGCAGTTGACCCAACTTTTCTCGAAACCCAGTCGCCGGAAGCGGGTGAAAAATTCAGATTTTATAGATCAACATTGACTTAATAAAACCCA
Organism: Nebria salina; assembly: GCA_944039245.1. Lineage (NCBI taxonomy): Eukaryota > Metazoa > Arthropoda > Insecta > Coleoptera > Carabidae > Nebria > Nebria salina. Next base: position 3,132,332 of record OX063280.1, read on the forward strand.
AAAAACTCCAGTCTTGTCGGTGTTTAATTAGCCCCGAAAAAAAATGTTTAGAAAAGCCTAAAAACAGGGTCCACCAACGGTAATAACCCTTAGGAAAGTAAAAAATCTGCTGTTAAAAATTAAATGCAGTAGAAGCATACGTTCAAATATGATTTAACCTCAGAATGTATGAAGGCTGTTGCAGTTACTTTTCTTACTCCCTAGTTTTAAATTAAACATCTGTGAAACACCTAAAACTTCGGCAAAAGGATTTGTATGACACTTGGATTTGCCGAATACGGAAATATACTACTAACTTATTGATAAGCTTTGAAGAAAAGCATTGACAGTTTTTTTATAATTATTATTAGTCTACCTAAAACATTTTTTATTTATATATTTAAAATATTCTGAGACGTCTTTAAATTCACGTATATCAGATAAATTTAGATACTGTATCAATTACAACAGATAGATCACGAATATATAAGAGTTGGAATCAAGAATTTGTACCATCGAATTCGATGTGATGAAACGGGTCGATAAATTTTGGTAAACTGTATGCAAGATAGATTATATTTGTAAAATTTTAAATTCTCAATGCCAATAAGACAATACATTGGGAAACAAAACGTAACCGTATTTAAAGATCAAACAAAATGATTAATTTTCAAAGATATAACGAAATAATAACTGTTATATTTTAAATAATATTACTAACAAGATGTTAAAGAAATTAATAAGAAGTCAAAATTATTTACAATGTAGTACACATTTTGAATATAATATGTAGTTTAAAAAAAAACAGATAGAAGAAAAGCTTTTTTGCTTTGTTAAGCATATTATTAGCAATTAAAATAGAACTTTAATTCAATGATTAAATTATCGATGCGTACATACGTATACAGAAAATTCCTGTCAACCGATTTCTAATACTAAATATACTAGAAGTGGTTTATCTAGTTCGTATGCGTAGTGGGATAAAATATTAAATATGTTTAATTAAAATTGAACCTTCTCTTTATTGTTTATGTACGAATCCTCAATAATTCATCATTATTTGTTGTGATCTGACAACATTCATTATTAAAATCTCTAAATAACATATCAATAGAAACTTTTATGCTTTTAGGGTGGGTTTTATAGAATTATATTTGAAGCAATGCAATTCAACAATAAATACAACAAGAGTGTGGCTAGATTATGGACACTTTAAAAAACTCACACAATTTCATAACGTCTTATTAAAAACACTTCAAATAAGGAAGACATTTAAAAGGAATTGAGTCAACTAAAAAAGCACACATATTTGTAGGCATGACTACGAATATGCGTTGCACAATGTAAAATTTTGAAAGGTATATCATATACCTTTTAAAGCTCATGCCCAATTCTACCGAAATTAGAGAATTTTAAAGCAGATTCGCTGCTGCAGCATATATGAAAACACTTGATCTGATTTCTCCATGTGTTGAATATTTAATAAGTAAAACCCATCGAAATCGTCGCCCACAGAGCGCAAATAATACTCAGCTTAAATTTGAATAATACATAAATTATAGAAAAGCCAATCGACATAATTAGCAGTTATATTTAGAACCATATGCGATCTAAATAAATCCTCATTGTTACTACATCAATTTTCATCCAACTCATCTGTAAACACCTCTTAGAAATTTATCAAAATCAATCCATAAAAAGAGAATCGCTGCTGCAGCAAATATGAAAACATTTGATTTGGATATTTAAAAAGTAAAATCCATAGCCCTAATTCAACGGAGATAATAGAATTTAAAGCAGATTAGCTGCTGCTGAGCATAATTTCAAATAAGGAGGTAATAATACATCAGACTATAGGAAAGCCAATCAAAATAATTAGCATAGTTATATTTAAAACCATATGCGCTCTAAATAAATTGAGGAGACGAATTGGGGAAACTATTGAATGCCTTTTTAGCTGATAACACTGCAGAGAACATGATATATCATAAAGTGTCGCATCAATTGAAAAGTTGCTCCGTTTCACCATATATAAATTCATTAAATGCTAATTGATTAATCAAGAATTCGTCCCATAAATATACCTAATTTATATCCAGCCCTAATATGAAATGGAAGATACCTATGTTATAAAAATAGAACCGAAATCCAAATACAAATTTACTCCTTGTGAGTAATTCTGTACAACTAGATTCTATAAGATCTGTTGTTTCATAATTTTAATATCACATAACGCCATAATGACTTCTATCTCATCTAACATATATTTTATCATATTTGGCAGATGTAGCTTTAAAACTTGCAACCATTGATTAGTATATTTCGTATAATCATACTTTCGTCATCAAATCATTAACTGCAAATCCATAAATTAAAATATTTGTATAAATTGTTCCAATTGAGCCGTTTACTTAAAAGAACTTCCTTTGTTTCGTTATTACATTGGATAAATTGAATAACTTATAAATCAGATCGTCGAGTATTTAGGATTTTATGATGAGATCACAAATATAAAGACAATTAAGGGATGAAGAGAATTTAAATTGGTAGTCCTTTAATTGTTACCCAATACTTTTGTAATTTCTGTTCTATTTGTAAGTAATGAAATAAAATAAATGCTCTATTTGTAAGAAATTAAATAAAATATTTCTTAAAAATCGTGTACAAGCAAATGATAGTGGAAGTTCCTACAATTACATACACATCTCTGTACTACACTTACAGATAAATATTTGAAATTGGGTTACATAGAATAAATTCAAAAAATATAAATGGAAAAAATATTTACGCTGAAATGAAATATAAATAAAAATTGGTTTATCGCATGCGTCTCTTCATTCATATATGAAATATAACTGAACTTAGGTAGGTAGGATTAAAATTTAAACTTTAAAGGCGTATCAGCCATAACTGAAGTTAAAGTCAGTAGAAAATTATACTTGATTGATATTATGAATATATTCAATACCAATAAAAGATCGTAGAGAATATAAAAAACGTAAACAAAAAAGTAATTCACCATTGATACAATTAATTAGTTGTTCGAGATTACTCCTTTTTCCTAATATATATTCATCAATTGTAATTGCTTCTTTATTAGATTTTATTATAGAATATATTAGCTTGAAATGATAAACCACAACTGCGATTGTAATTCAAAAATGACTATAGAAAAATCGGCTACTTATAACTATTTATAGTTTAAGCTTTACCCACAGTTTGTTACTAAACAGATATTTTGTGAATGAATCCAAACATGTTTGACATCAATTGGCAAATAACAGGTTTAAACCATAAAAATTATTCGATGTAATATTGAAAATATTAGAATATAAGAAATATCAAATACTTGCTATAATCACTAAAACCAGGTGATAAACATATATACTTAACTATTGAGTTAGAAAATGTTAAATTTCTTAGTATTCAGCACTACAAAAATGTGTTGCCCTCATATACGAAGTAACAGAAACAGAATCAATTAATGATAACTATGTAAGTACTACTTAATTTAATCTAGGAAAAAACTAGCGTAGTTTAAAATCATGGTGGTTAAGATAGTAACCCACAAAATGTATATTTATTCAATAGACTTTAATTTTGTATTATCAATGTAAACGGAAGTATAATTTTAATTCATAGTCAATTTTTAAATATATTAGTGGAACAGAGCAGATATTTCGTTCATATTCTTTTAATATAATATATATTCTTGTTCACAAACAAATCATTCCACAAACGTCGCTTGAAGTGATATTTTCGATATAAGAAATGAAAAGCAACTCTTATTCTCAAAGTTTTGTAATTTATAGCTTTTTAGCTCAAATATGGTAAATACTTCATGTCGTAACACAACAATCGGTTAAAATAATTAACCCTTCTTCGAGATTAACGTTAAGTTTTCCTAAACTATCAGACTGAAATTGTTAAGAAGATTTATTAAATAGTTATAATACCGCAAGGTGATAGTAAAATTTGTATCATTCGTACAATACTTATGGTCACAGGGATCAATACACGAATCACAACGAAGGCTGGAATGAGAGTAGAGTTTATAATTTAAAATAAATTGTTTTACGGTTGCAAAGGATATAAAAGACAACTATTTAAATATCAAGATATACGTGGAAGAATTCTCTGGTTTGGTGCCTCATCTATAAGCGAGTCATAAACTTCAATCATATAAAAATTGAAGCAGTAAAATTTAATTCCAAGAATACATCAATTTAAGAATGTAGACAAATTGGTACTCAAAATTTGTAAATATAAGAAGAAATATGATGGAAATAATTATTTTAGCATTATTTCGCACTAGCTAATGAATAACAGCATCGAGCTAGTAAAGTTCAGAATTAAGTTAGTTGAAAGATTAATTACAATTATATTAAATACGGTATGTTCCTATGATAAAAATTCATTAGGACTTTTAAGCTATAGTTAAAATTTCCAATTAGTAACCAGTTACATTATATAAATGCAGGAAAATTAAAGTGTGCTTTATGCCAACTAGGATGAAACAAATATTATTACATATTAGCTAAGACATTCATAGTCGTCAGAAAAATATGATGAGTAGAAAGAATGATTAGTCGACGGTGAGGCCGCATACGGCGATTGAACTTAATAATAAATAAATGATGCTAAATAATCAATATTGTATTATACTCGAAATCTCTCTGCACTAATTATGTAATGAAATATTAAATTTTCTTTCAGCTTAACTAGTTTCTTTTTTACTTCTTATTTGCACAGATAATTGGTAAATGACGTTGGTTTATGGAAAATAAAATATATAAATGGAAAAAAATAATGTTTACGTCTGATGAAATATAAAAAAAGTTGATGTATCTTATGCACCTCTTACACAATAAATATATCAAATATAACTGAAGTTAAAGTCATTAGAAAATTATATAATACTTGATTGAAATTATGAATATATTCAAACCAATAATAGAGCATAGAGCATATGAAAAGCATAAACAAAAATGTAATTCACCGTTGATACAATTTGTAATATGTTGTTCCTCAATTGTAATTGCTACTTTAAGAGATTTTATTACAGTATGTATTAGCTTCATATGATAAACCAAAACCGCGATTATAGTTCAAAAATGACTATACAAAAATCGGCTATTTATAACTACTTATGCTTTAAGCTTTACCGACAATTTATTGGGAAATATGTACTTAGCGAATGAATCCAGCCATGTAAGACATCAATTGGCAAATAACATGTTTAAACCATAAAAATTATGTGAGTGATTATTGAAAATGTTGGAATATAAGAAATATCAAATAGTTAAACTCACTATCATCACTAAAACCAGCTGACAAACATATATATGAAGCTGTTGCGTTTGAAAATGCTATATTTCTTAGTATTTAGTACTACAAAAATGTGTTGCCCTTATATATGAAGTAACAGAACTAGAATCAATTAATGATAAACTATGTAAGTACTAATTAATGTAATCTGGGAAAAAAATTAGCGACACTCCACAAACGCCGCTTAAAGTGATGAGTTCAATATGAAATATGAAAAACAACACTAATTCACAAAGTTTTTGTAATAAATAACCTTTTACCTTATATATGCTAAACAATCATCTAGTAACCCCTACAATTGGATAAAATAATTAACCCTTCTTCGAGATTAACATAACGTATTGCTAAACTATCAGACTGAAATTGATAAGAAGATTTATTAAATGGTTACAATACCGCAACGCGATAATGAAATATGAATCATGCATACATCACTCATTCTCCGTCAATACACATATCACAACGAAGGCTAGTAAAATAAATTTTTTAACGGTTACAAAGGATGTAAGAGACAGCTATCTAAATTTTAAGAAATACGTACTATTTTCTGGTTTAGTGCCTCATCATTAAACCAGTCAAAAATAAAATTTAATGATATTTAAATTGATGCAGTAAATTTTAATTCCAATAATGTAACAATTTAATAATGAAGACAAATTGATACTTAAAAATTGTAAATATTACAAGAAATATGGTGGAAATAGTTATCTAATAAACAACAGCATTGAGCTAGTAAAGTACAGGATTATGTTACTTGAAAGATTAATTAAAATTATATTAAACACCGAATATTCCCGTAGTAAAAATTCATTAGGACTTTTAAGCGATAGTTAAAATTTCCAATTAGGAACAAGTTACATTAAATAAATCCATGAAAGTTGAAGTGTGCATTATGCTAACTAGAGTGAAACAAATATTATTTCACATTAATTTTATAGGTCAGGTTATTATATATTGGATAAGACATTCATACTCGGCAGAAAAATATGATGAGTAGAAAGAATGCGTAGTCGACGGTTAGGCCGCATACGGCGATTGATCTAAGAAATAAATAAATGGTGCTAAATAATAAATACTATTTTGATAGTTACCAGTAAAGAAACTGACTGAATATAAATTATGAATAAAAAAGAAACAAATAATCAAATGTCTACTTTAACAAATATATACAACAGGATTTTCTGTCATATCTTGCATTGTTCGTTGAACAAGGTTATATGAATTCCGCGTTGCAATTAAATGTTAGTTATTACATAATCCACTCATATATTATTAAAAATACATATACTAAAACAAAAACATTTTTAACGGAATAAAACTCACCAGTATTACATCCGCCGATTTATTACAAAATTGGATTGATTTTTCTAAAATAAAGTTTGACGATGAAACCATACAATTGAAATACATTGAATATATTTCAATTTCTATTCTATAAAAATATAATTTTGCACAAATTACTAAAAGATGTTCAAATATTTATTTAGATAACAATTTAAAGTTCTTGTACAAAATTCGAATACCCAATTGCCAATTTAGTATGGTGGTTCATAATTGTAATAATTATCAAAATGTAATAAGGTCTACATTTTTAAATTTAAGAAGTGTGTCGACTACTCATTCATTGGTACTCCCGTACAGTTGTGCAGAAAATTATTCGCGAAATTATATTTTGCATAACATCGCTAATATAATAATTATTTATTTATTTAGCAAATGCTAGCTGAATACATAATTTTTTTTTGTTCGCTTGAACAATACAATGATGACGCTGAAAAGTAATGTCCGTCCTTGCTGACAATGCATGTATCGGTCAGTTACCAGAATCATTACTACATTGCAAGACAGTCACATCAATTTGCAAGAGTGTTCGTTTCAGCTTATATTTAAATATTTTAATATTACATGCATTTTTGGTATCGCAATTTAGCAAATTATACATGGGCATGCCCCTATCGAAAATAGAATATTTCGCAGCGACTGTAGATTTTTACTTACACATACATTTTCACGGTTTCTAGTGCGACATGAATAAATATTCGTATGTTTTACTATTTTAGAACAAAGATAATCTGGCGCTAACGGCCGGTTTCATAATAAATTTAAAGTCACTTTAAATATTAAAGTAAGCTTTAAACTGCAGCAGTCGATTCATAATAAACTTTTAAAATATAAAGTAACCTTAAACTAAACTCACTAGTTAGCACACTTTAATTTATAGAAGAAGAAAATGCATAGATATCGAACAGATCATTTTAATAAGTGGGACGACATAAGTTGCTTTAATAGATTTCGTTTTCCGCTATTGATTTATTGGCACAAATTGAACATTTTATTAAAATACCAACCAACAAGTTAGCACATATTATTTATAAATTTGATTAAATACACCTAAATTTTCTGCTTCTTGTTTTTAAATTATCATATTTGGTTTTTAATTTATCCAAATTTCTTGGTGGATGCTTAGAATTAAATACGGATAAAGTTTAACGTTTGTTGAATAACGGTTGCTTTCTTTTGATTCAATAATATGTTTAAAATTAAATATAGCCAAAGTTATTTCCTCTTCCTTACTAAAATTTGTTTCGCGATTACACATTCTTTTATCGTTTTCGACATTATAAAGTTATTATAAAAAAAAAAAGTTACTAAATACAACATTCAACAAGTTCTAGTTAGCTGAAAATATCAGATAATACGCCTGATATTTAATATTATGACAACAAGGTTTGCCAACATAAATAGTAAAGGCATAAAGAACATTAAAATTGACTTTAACAAAACTCACTTTAAAACATCACTTTAAATTAAAGTTCACTTTAGTAAAAGTGACTAACGTTTTTACTATGATACCGGCCGTAAGTTGTTTAAAATGTTATATATAAAAATCATTGTGCACGTATAGATGGATATAATCCTTTATAGAAATCCAATTCAAGATTTTTAACATATCCGTGACTTTTTTGTATCTGCTAGCATCTAGGATTACTCGTATCCGTTTATTTTGCAGTTCTTGTAATTTGTTTATACATTCGTTATTTAATAAAAATAAAACTGAGCCACAGAATGTAAAATGTTGTAAGATTTTTTTTTAGCGCCATATTAAGATCATTTGCACTCATCTTTCGTTACTTTTTACTAAAAACATTATTCTTTGATTCCTGCATAGATAGTGTATGGAAGTTTTAAAATTGATTTACATCTTTGATATCGATGAGTGCGTTAAAATTTGTTGTTGGAATTGAAGTAACAATTTCTTCAATATTCGAAACAAAATATAAATTAAACCTCTCACAAATTATAGATTCTTCATTTTCCAAAATGTTTTCAAATATTATTAACTTTTGTTGAAATTACTTTTTACTTTCTTATACGCAGTATAAGTATTGTAATCATGAAAATTTTGATCTCGAGATTTTAACGGAAATATATCTTTTGACCTTCCCTGAATTTAGTCTGACTATTTTTGGGATGACGTCTGTGTGTCTGTGTGTGTGTGTGTATGTGTGTGTGTGTATGTGTGTGAGTCTGTCTGTGTGTATGTGTGCGCTCTACAGCCTAAACGGTAAAAAATACAGTTACGAAACTTCAAACTTAAGATTGGTATGTGTCTGACAGGAAAACCTCCTATTTTGAAAAGAATATTCCAACAGGAAATGCATGTTTACTCTATTCATTTTTTGCATTTTCTGCTATAACTCAAAAACGGTAGTATTGACAGCAAAATTTTTAGTAGTAGTAGTAGGATTAAAATTTAAAGGCGTATCAGCTTCTTGGGCTATTCACGCCATAAACTATATTATGAAAGAAACTAACTAAATATATGTTATGTAAAAATAAAATTGTAAACTTAATATCTATTAAATGTAAAATATTAATAAATGTATATATAAATAAATAAAATGTACAGGTTTAAAATTGTAAAAATAAATGATATTGTAAAATATTATTGAGTGCTAAAAAAAATACGTGTATAAATAAAATTAATGACAAAGCTAGCACTTTTAAATAAAGGCAAATAGACCTGTATTCCTGAGGAACAGGACGACCCTGTCAATGAGTGTCGAATGGTCACCAAGGGCCACCGACAGGTCAAGTGACAGACCCGCCCTGTTTCGCTGCTCGGTAAACTGGGAGCACTCCAACAAAACGTGCGCCACTGTCAAAGCAGTGTCACACGTTTCGCACATCGGAGCCTCCTCACGGCGCAAAAGATGACCATGCGTCCACCAGGTGTGCCCTATCCGGAGTCTCGCCACAGCGACCTCCTCCTTTCGGGATGCCCTATAGGAAGAATCCCATGGCCTCACGTTGTGCTTAACATTTTTAAGCTTGTTATAAACTATATGACTCCACCTTTCCTGCCACTGTTTCATGATCAGATGCTTAAAATGACCTTTGAGGTCATCAGCAAGCACCCGATCATAATCAATGGTGGCCTTGGACAAAGCTCGCTTAGCTGCTGCATCAGCTGCTTCGTTCCCGCGAATACCAACATGACTCGGTACCCAAATAAAGCGCACGATAGACCCTTTTGACGATAATGTCATCAAGGTTGCTTGTATCTGTTGCAAGAGAGGATGTTTGGGGTACAAAGAATCAATCGCTTTCAAAGCGCTCATCGAGTCCGACACAATAACAAAAGAATTACGTGCGAGTCTAGAAATATAGAGAAGTGCTTGGTAGAGTGCATACAACTCTGCCGTGTATACGGACGAGAGTTTGTGAAGTCGAAACTCACATGCACCTCTTGCCGCGATATAAAAGCACATGCAACCCTGTCGTTACTCTTCGAACCGTCGGTGTAAATGCGAATCCATTGCCGATAGTTGGCAATGATTCGAGCAAACTCACGTTGGAACAGAATGGGTGGAGTAGCGGAACGATCCAGCTTTGAAAGCGCATAGTTGGTATTCGGACGGGAAAATGTCCAAGGTGGAAAGGGGCTGAAAGAAGTGTCTGGGGTTGAAGGAAGTTCAAAATTAACCTCTCCAAAAGTATTGCGAGATCTGATAGAAAAGGAACCCACCGAACGAGCCCTTCTGTCATAAATCTCCGCAAACTGTTGACCAAAGACAGTGTCAAAAACCAGGTGATATGGTTTCGACTTCATGGCTGCCGTGTAGTTCATGGTCAAAAGCCTGCGACGATCATACAGAGAAGGCTCGCCAGCTTCGCACAATAAACTTGGTATTGGGCTGGTACGAAAAGCACCAGTAGCAAGACGAATACCAGTATGGTGTATCGTATCAATGGTTTTGATAACGGATGGCCTGGCAGACGCGTAAGCGATACAGCCATAGTCCAGCTTGGAGCGTATCAAAGCCCGATACAGGCGCAGCATAGAAATTCTATCGGCACCCCACGATTTGGAAGAAAGAACTCGCAATAGATTTAGAGAAAGCCGACATTTTGCCTTCAAAGCCACAAGATGGGCACGCCAGTTAAGCTTCTTGTCAAATAGAAGACCAAGAAAACGCGCAGTTTCCACAAATGGAAGATCAGTACCGTTGAGAGAGAGAACAGGATCTAAGTGAAGGTGACGGCGTTGACAGAAGTGAATGCACTCTGTCTTGGCCGCAGAAAATACGAAACCTTGCTCAGTAGCCCAGGTATGAAGACGAATGATTGTTAACTGCAGCTGACGCTCTATGGAAGCCATATTGCGAGAACTGCAGAAAATTGCCAAGTCGTCCACGTACAAGGAACCCAGCACAGGTGAACGAATACACTGTGCAACACCGTTGATGCCCACAGCAAACAACGTGACACTCAGAATAGACCCTTGCGGTACTCCGTTTTCTTGAGTAAAAATGTTGGAGAGGTCATTTCCCACACGAACTTGAAACTTCCTTAAGGAAAGAAAGCTTTCAAGAAATATGGGAAGATTACCTCTTAAGCCCCAGGAGTGTAAAGTGCGCATAATACCAAAACGCCAAGTGGTATCATAGGCCCGGGAAATATCAAAAAACACAGCTACCATATGTTGCTTGTTGAGAAAAGCATCCCGGATGGTTGATTCAAGTCTTATCAGGTGGTCTGTAGTGGAACGGAAACGGCGGAAGCCGCACTGGATGTTATCCAACAGGTTGTTTGATTCCAGGAACCAAACAAGACGCCTGTTGATCATGCGTTCCATGAGCTTGCAGACACAACTGGTAAGCGAGACTGGGCGATAGCTAGATGGCAGTGTTTTGTCTTTTCCAGGCTTTGGGATTGGTACAATAATCGCATCACGCCATGGTGTTGGGCAGATACCGGAAAACCAAATGCGATTATACATTTGTAAAAGAAATGTTTTTCCAGCAGGATTCAAATGGCGAAGCATCTGGTAGTGAATAGAATCAGGTCCAGGAGCGCTGTCGTGAGAATCTGAAATCGCACTTTCAAGTTCATCCACGCTGAAAGAAAGATTGTAGATTTCATCGCCCGGCGAAACAAAATTGAGACATTGACGTTCCAAGATTGATTTTCGAGCGAGGAACTCAGCTGGATAGTGATTGGAACTTGATGTATCCGCGAAAGTGGATGCTATAATATTAGCAACATCAGACCGACAGGTAATGACATTGCCATTGATTTTTAGGCCAGAAACAGTGCTAGATTTTGAGCGGCCAGATATTTTTCTGACCTTCTCCCATACTTTAGAAACTGGAGTGGAGGTTGTAATGGAAGAAATGTATTTCTGCCATGACGCTTTCTTACTCTTCCGAACAATTCTTCTAGCTTTTGCCTTGGCTTGGAAGTAATGGATCATATTCTCGGTGGTTGGAAATCGCCTGAAATGGCGAAAAATACGTCGTTTTTCTCGGATAGCAATCTTGCACTCATCGATCCACCAGGGAACGGGTATTCTATTAGAATGAATAGGTGTTAGAGGAATACTCTGTTGTGCAGCAGACTTGATTGCATCCGTGAAATACCGAACATGGTCGTCCACGTCAACGAAAACACTTTCACCAAATACGGCCAACTCCGAGAACAGATTCCAATCTGCTCGCTTTAAAGCCCATTTCGGACAACGAGCATCAGAATCTGAGTTCTGCAAAACTTTCAGAACGATCGGAAAGTGGTCCCTTCGATGCAAGTCTGAGTGCACATGCCACTCAAACAATGGAGCTATTGCTGCAGAACAGATCGTTAGATCAATCGCAGTGAAAGATCTCCACGCGGCAGAAAAATGTGTCATGCTACCATCATTTAAGATGACATGTGTACTTGCGGTGAATAGGTGTTCCAAACGTCTACCGCGTTGATTAATCGTACCTGATCCCCATTCAGGATTATGGGCGTTGAAATCGCCCATAAGAATGAATGGAGCAGGCAATTGATCAATCAATTCAACGATATCACGCATATCGACATTGTCGTTTGGAGGAAGATAGATAGAACATAAAGTGACCAGAAAAGGAATAGCAACACGGACAGCTACAGCTTGTAATGCAGAATTCAAAGTAATCTCCTCACAATACACATTTTCGCGAACCAGAATCGCTACTCCACCACGAGCTTGGCCATCAGTAGGCACATCAGTACGAAATACTGAGAAGCCTCGTAATGAAACAGCTCTGGTGTCTCGAAAAGGTGTTTCTTGTAAGCATATGCAAGAGGGAGTCTGCTCGGCATTAAGAGCTTTAAATTCCTCAAAATGGCTGTAGAAACCATTACAATTCCATTGTAGTATGGGAGGCATTATTTGGGTGTGGAAGATTTATCTCGCTCTGGCCTAGAAAGTTTAAAGCTAGTGACTTCCATAGGAGAAGAGGATCTTGAAGATTGAGATCCCTTACTAGGAGAAAATTTGGAGATGGAAGAACTCGAAACACTGGATGTTTCTCGTACCTCCATGGAATGTATTTTCGAAATAGATTTCGGCGTAGAACTAGGGCTTGTCTTTATATGAGTAATTTTTTGCTTTGGTTTAACGGTCAATTTTAATTTTGGTTGGTCTATGATTTTTACAGCTGCATTCGATCTGGATTTTAAATTTTGATTAACTTTAGATTTTGGAATGTTAGTTTTAACAGAAGGTAAATTTGGAACACTTGTAGAAATATTAGAGAAAGGAAAGTCATCAGTCTGAACGGCAATGGATATTTTTAAAACGGGAGTTGCAGCAATTGTGGCGAAAGAACGGCTAAAGACAGGACTGGTCTGTGTTTTGAACTTCTTGCGGGCGTCGAAATAGGAAATCTTATCCATAATTTTGATTTCAATTATCTTCTTTTCTTCCTGATTGCGTGGACAATCAGCAAAAAAAGAAGGATGATTGCCAGAACAATTAACGCAATGGGCCGGACCTTTACATTCCTCGCCCAAATGCTCCTGTTCACTGCACCGTGGACACACAGCCTGTGCGTCACAACGGGATGCAGTGTGCCCGAATTTCTGGCATTTAAAACATCGCATTGGTCGAGGAAAGTATGGTCTCACAGAGCAACTGTGAAACCCAACCTTAATCCTGTCTGGAAGCTTATCTAGTCCAAAAGTTAAAACTACTGACGTTGTATTTTTAACTTCGCCGTTCCTCTTGGAAGTAAGCCGTCGACAGTCAATAACACCCTGACTTTCAAGTTCCCGCTTGCACTCGTCCATCTCAACAAATAGCAGGTCGTAACATGATATTACGCCCTGACATGAGTTGAGGGACTTGTGCGCCTCCACTAAAATAGGCATGCCAAATAAAACTGTCGCTTTTAATAAAGACTTGGTCTGCAAAGAATTAGCTGTTTCAGCCAAAAGAGTACCGTCGCGTAACCGTTTGGTGGATTTAGGTTCTCCACCAGCCAGTTCGTTCAGGCTCCTCGCCAAACCAAAGCAAGAGACTTCAGATATGGTTTTACCCTCTTCCGTCCTTTTGACAATTAAAAATTTGGGCGAAAATTTATTTTCGCCCTTCAGAAAACTTTCTCCCTCGTCCGATAACGGACGAGATCTTTTTGGGGGAGGGGCCCCCGGGGTTTTGATTTTGTTTGCCATAAACAAATAGAACGTTTCATCTCCTGGTCTCCCCACCCACCACGGAGCCACAATTTGGGACGTCACACCACAAACTGGTGTGATCGCCAGGGCTAACCCCTCACCTGACAATAAGCTTCAGAACGCTGCGAGCCACTCTCTCCAACGTCCGAAGACTTACCTCCAGGGTCGTGGGACTCACCTTACCGGCACAGAACGTAACGGCAAGCCGATTGGTCAGATAGGGTTAGTATCTGACCGCCCGTTTCGCAAGAATCCGAAGCCAAAGAGGTGTGTTGCGTTTAAGCTCAACCACCAGGATCATCTTCTCCTTCCTTACGGGTCTCCACGCACGGCAAACACGCGGGTGAGCAAAATAATAAGAAAGCAAAGTCCGCAGAAGATTGGCCCACTAATCTTCTGGTAAAAGTTCAGATGGAACAGTGTGTTTTTTACGAGGTACCTTCCTCGCCCATTGGTCGCCTCTTACGACCAGCAGAGGTGCTGCGGGTGAATTCTAACCCCCACCCGCAGGGGGCGCAAAATTTTTAGTATAAAAATAAAAGATATTGATATTTCGTATTACTTTTATTTGAAAATATTTTTCAAAAAAAGGTACTGGTTACGAAAAAAGAGTGTTTTTACAATATTCTGCTTTAACTCTAAAACGGTAGTGCTTACAGCAAAATTAGTAAGAATGAAAATAAAGGTTTTAATATTTCGCAAATATTTTATTTGAAAAGTATATTCAGAAAAGGTACCGGTTACAACAAAATTAAAGTTATTTTCAATGCAACATTCAATACTTCTCACGTCTACTAGCGGCCGTTATGCCTATATAATTGTCCTCCAGTAGTAGTTGATCTACTAAAGAGATTAGAAGAGATCTGTTCAAGTGCTTACAACAATCGAGTGGTATTGTAAAAACTAAAAACATACGACAATACCAGTCAAGCAAATCAACAACAAAGCAATCAAGGTGTTTGCTATGTTGTGTAGCTGTGTATCAGTGTGATTGATTACAACAATACTGCTTTGGAAAAGTACGGGCTACTACCTCAATATTGCTGTGATAGTGTACGGGCTTGTGCTACGCCGGTGCTGTACAAGTACAACTCGTGTTCTACAAGCAGCCGAGCGCAAGGGCGCGTTCGTGCGCCTGGGAGCGGCCTACAGGAGCCTGTAGGGGTGGTTGAAGTGCCTACCAAGTGCTATAATTGTAGTACAACCATGGCAGGCAAGGACAAAAATTGTCATTGCCCAATGCTATTATCCCAACTGACGATCAAATAAACAAACTCCTGACGAAACAATTATAATCACCTCTAACGGCTGACGACTCAACCACCCTCATTCTCCTTTTACACGAAAAAACTCGCACACTAGAAGACAAATTAAGGGGTTAGTACTCCTTTGAACATCCAAAAGTCGTTTTTTTTTTGGCTTAAAAAATGTCTCTGAGTGTCTACTTTATTGTAAACTTCACCCGAAGTCAGCCAACAGCTCCGTTAAAAAGTTACAGACCAATTAGTGGACCTGTGTCCCGGTGGTCCGCATGCAGTCCCAAAACTTCGAACGCGATTATCTCGAAACCACTTTCTTCAAACTGGTGGGACATCTACCGTCGGAACGGGTTATCCGTTTTGATTGATTGTTGCTGTTCCGAGTTCTACCCTAAATTATCTGTCGAGATACATCTTCGTTTTTTGATTGGTTGAAAAATGGCTTTTTGGTGCACGCTTTTATCTCAATTTTCGGGAGCGAAAAACCAACTTTTTTTTCAAAGCGCTCCTTATTTTTTATCTACAACATTTCTCAAAATCCCTATGTACCTCGACAGAAAATCTATCTAAGAACCGGAAAAAAAAATATTTTTTTGTTGTTACTTGACCTGGACCACGTGGAGATGTCCCACCAGTAAGCGCAGTTCGGGCTGCAGCGTCGCGGTGCAGCGGCTACGGGAGTGACTTAAACATCGCAAAAAAATGTAAATTAAAGAGGAAATTTCAATAAAGATTGCTGTGTTTTCCGTTTTCCAATCGGTTGTTATTTGTTCTTAAAACAAAATCGCAAAAAATGCCTTGTTTTTTGGCCTCAAAGGAGTACTAACCCCTTAAGTCAAGCAATGATTCTCATTGACACGTTCACCCATACAAAAATGGCAATTGATGACGACGAAAATGACGCCGATTCATCGATATCGGAAACCTATACGACAATTGCGGGAGACAGTGACTCAGCCGAGTCGAGTTTTTCACGCAGTTCTCGCAACTCTAAACGAAAACTATACGATGACTCTGTAAATGCTAAAAAATATAAGAAAAAGGTAACAACTCCAGTACCAGATACAGAAGACTTCCCACCTTTAAAATTCACGACCGAAAAACCAAACATTCACGATTCGAAACCATCCCCCGACTCCGAAATCCCGATAGTCTCTCAGCCAACTACATCCACAAAAACCAAATCCGACTGTAAACAAGAACCACTCTAATGATTCAACAACTTCAAAATCACCAAAAGTTCCCCCAATAATGGTGAGAAATAAGGAAAACACATATAATATAATTAAACATCTAACAACCAACAAGGTCAATGTAATTAGCGCGACAAATAAAAATGACTGCGTCATTATGAAAGTTGAAACCCCTGATGACTTCAGAAAAGCCACAAAACTCTTAGAGGACAAATGCATTCCCTTCCACACCTACCAACTTCAAGATGAAAAGCCAATTAAAGTGGTAATTAGGGGCATTCCAGAAGGCATACCTATTGAAGAAATACAAACAGAATTAGAATATATGGACCTACCTGTTCTTAGTGTGACAAGGATGAAATCGGGACCAAACAGAACACCACTACCGATGGTAATTGCGCAACTATCCAAACCCGAGGGAAAACGTATTTTCAATTTAGATAAACTTGGATATCTTAAGGTACGTGTAGAGTCTCTGCGGTCTTCAGCTAAAATCAACCAATGTTACCGCTGCCAACAGTTTGGTCACGGTGCCTGAAATGTGCCGAAGGTCACTTAACGGCAACATGCCCAAAAGTTGACAAAACCACACCTGCCAAGTGTGCCAACTGCGATGGTCCCCACACGGCCAATTATAGAAACTGTCCTAAAGCGCCCAAACGCTACCAATCAAACCCAAATTCAAATCAAAGAGAAACTGTAAGAAAAGACAAAACTGAAGAGGTAACAAAACCGTTGAACCCTATCATCCCTGGTAAAACATTTGCCAGCATTGCGGTAAAAAATTCGACCAAACAAATATCTAACAAACCCACCAAATCACCTCAACTTGAAAACGCAACGCCCGAATTAAAAGCCGACCAGACACACAAAATTCTTAAGACTCTAACATCTCAAATAGAAGCAACGGCTGGAACAGACATCACATTTATCCTCCTAAATACAATCATTCAATTAATCAATCATGAATAACGCACAAACCATATTTGACTCTCTGAACGTCATATTTTACAATGCAGACGGTATCAGTAACCAAATTCTTGAACTAAAAAGCTTTCTAAATGACTACAACATAGATGTTATGCTGATAAATGAAACCCATCTCAAACCTGGGGATAAACTCAAAATCTGCAATTATGTTGTATACCGCAACGACAGACTACACCAGAAAAGAGGGGGGAACAGCCATTATCGCCAAAAAAGTCTTTCTCATTATCCAATCACAACACCTATCCTGCAAAATATTGAGGCTACTATCATTGACCTAATCATCCCCGCAAACGACAATTTGAGACTTATTTCCATCTACAATCCTCCACAAGAAAACATCATTTCAAATGACCTCAACTTACTTCTGGACAACCTTACTCCAACCATAGTTGCCGGTGACCTAAATGCAAAACATCCAAATTGGAACAGCAATGGCATGTCTGGCGCTGATCCACATACAAGTATACACTGACGTACTACGTAATGTAGTGCTACTTCCGCACTAAAGGTGGCTACCATAAAGATGTCATCCGCTATTACACGACTACCTAAATCATACATGTACGACAGTTCGTGTATTGTTACTGATTGTTTCATTTGTATATAATTGCGTATATATTTAGCGGACGATATTTTTGTTATGTTTATCAAAATTTCAAATATTATACATTCATATTCGTATTGAAATCATGGAAAATGTTGAATCTAGAGATTTTAACGAAAATATAACTTTCGACCTTCCCTGAATTGAGTCTGACTATTATTGATATGATTTTTCAAAAAAGTTACTGGTTACAAAAAAAAAATAAGAGAAATTTTATTTTATTTTTTTGAATATGATACTTATAAAACTCGAACAAAAATTTTGAAGGCCAACAATTTATTCTCGACGAACCAACGCCGGCTCCACTGCAGTCGATGCCCCTACAGCAGGGGCCACCAGAGCCGGTGCTACCAACACCAGTTCCGGTTGTGGGTCCCCAGCCTCAACTTGCAGAAGCTAGGGGCCGTGGTGCTCGAGGCTGGAGCCAGGAAGGTCGGGGCCGTGGTTTCGAGCATAACTATGCCGAGGTCCAGGGGGGTGGGGTCCGTGGTGGATGGGACCGAGGTGGTCGTGGCAGGGGAGGTAGACGTGGTAGGGGAGGTGAGCGTGGCTGGGGTGGTGCAGAATGGTGCAACGAAAGGAGGTTGCTGGTAGGTCGAGTAATTATTTATATTCTGTATGACATCCTAATTTAATGTTTTTACTTTTTTTAGTTTACGAATTGTGTAGCCTTACTAAATAAAATATAAAAATTAATTATTTATTTATATATTTATATATATACATACTTTTACCCCCACGTATCATCTGACTTCTTTTCATATGGTTATCCTTCTGACGCACTCGTATATATTTGTTCATACATACGATTAAGCGGAGTCCGAGGCATATATATTTTTACTTTCTTATACGAAGTATAAGTACTGTAAATATGAAAAATTTCGAACCTCGAGATTTTGACGGAAATACACGTTTTGACTTTCCCTGAATCGATTCCAACTATTTTTGGAATGACGTCTGTCTGTGTGTGAGTCTGTCTGTGTGTATGTGTGCGCTCTACAGCCTAAACGGTAAAAGATACAATCATGAAACTTCAAACTTAAGATTTGTATATGCCTGACAGAAAAACCTCCTATTTTTGAAAAGAATATTCCAACAGGAAGTGCATGTTTACTCTAGTCATTTTTTGCATTTTCTGCTATAACTCAAAAACGGTAGTTTTTACAGAAAATTTTTAACAATGAAAATAAAAGATAGTAATATTGCGCATAACTTTTATTTGAAAATATTTTTCAAAAAAGGTACTGGTTACAAAAAAGGAGTGTTTTTTTTCAATATGCTGCTTTAACTCAAAAATGGTAGTACTTACAGCAAAATTAGTAAAAATTAAAATAAAGATATTAAAATTTCGCATATCTTTTATTTGAAAAGTATTTTCAGAAAAGGTACCGGTTACAACCAAAATTAAGTTATTTTCAATATTAGATTCAATACTTCTCACGTCTACGAGCGGAGGTAATGTCTATATAATTGTCCCCCGGCAGTAGTTGATCTACTCGCCACGGCATATCTGGCGCTGATCCACAGACAAGTATATGTATGCGTATAAGAAAGTCCAGTTACAGACACGTCAGCTTTTTTTTAATGTTTTCCACTTTTTTGTCAATCACTACTGTATACTTATAATAATTATTTTTAGTCCTTTTTAGCGAGGATACATATTTGTATAAGTATACTGTTCATTCCAGCTTATGTTGAAATCACCAACAATAATTATTTAATCAATTGTTTCACTCTTTTCACTACACAAGTCTTGAAAATGATTTAGAAAATTTTATTTTGATGAATTAGGGGATCTACAAAGTACAGTTAATAGAATCTTTTCGCTGTTTAGGTTCAAACTAAGGGTTAATAACCAAAATTCATATTCACTGACATATTTATCTTGGAATTGAAATATTATAGGTTTTCTAATATTTTATTCAAAATGCTCTCTTTGGTTTCGCTTTTGTCAATTCCTAAGATTTTTATATTTGGTTTTCTCATTTCAATTTGTTTTGGTTCTTTCTTTCATTTTGCAAATCACTTATCCATATTTTTAATTCATAATTTATCAATTCGCAGCATGAATTGCAGAACAACTTAACATTTTTTATATCATTTATTAGTTGAACCTCTTTTCTTTTAATTTTACACAATAAATATGTAATTATGCGTCACATAATCCACTACATTTAATTGATTTGTCACCGCGCTTAATTTCAATAATACACAATCTGAAATTAATCATTTAAAATAATTGCGGAGCACACAGAAACACGTCCGTATGCTTCGACAATTACAATTGATAATGGGAATACAAGCATAGCATATATATTAACCTTTGGCTTAAGTTCTTTAAGAGAAGCAGTTTAGCATTGATGGCACCGATTTCTAAAAGGTATACCATACCAAATATCTGTATGAACAAACAATATTTGTTCAATAATTAAAATTATGAGAGAGACAACCATTTCATGAATGATATAACTGGAAAACAAAACAAAATTTGGCACATTCGGTATTTTTAATTTTTAAAAATATTTCCATTTATTTACGATTAATTTGACTCCGAAACTGCCACAGTTAAAATATATAAACAATTAAGCATTTCTGCTTGTGATATTCAACGCAATATATTTTTTTTACAATGAATGGTTTACAATGAAGGATATAACAAATCCATGTAAAATGTATCACTATATTGCATAGATTCTAAAAAATATAACAAAATTGTATCAAACATGCACTGAATTGATTTTTATTAAAGCGATTCCTTAGATTCAATTCGTTTTCAATTATTGATGTCATAAAATTTAAACAACCAATAATATAAGTATATCCCAACAAACATTTATTTCATACATATTTAACAAGTTCTTAATACACATTCCTCTATTACACTTGTCAAAACGTTTCCATTGTACCACTCCACATTTTCTTACTTTGACGCACTGCGCATGTATTCACGTACTTTGCTTCTTTCGCTTTTTTCATGTATCTCTCCAAATTCCTCTCAGTCTTGAATTGTGAATTAAACCTTAAATCGTACTTTATACATAATAAATCAAAACAAGCATGTGTGATAAGCGAATATAATCAGATCTACTTTCATTCAATCGCACTCATATATTGCAGGGAATTTTATTCCGGTACATCTGTAGCAATGAAGAAATAAATTAGCGAATATATATGCACTTATTAAAAACGAAAGCATACATAGTTTTACTTTTTAATACAAGAGGTTAATTTAAAAGTTTGTTATGGCAAAAAAGGCGTAAAGCGTTACCGATAGTGGCTAGAGGGCCGGTGAAGGTGACCATAGTAATTTTTGTGAATTGACCCTATATACCATGTTAAGCCATAAATAACCATTTGAAGATAATACGGTTTTTTATTACATAATAGATTTAAGTAAAAAATTAAGAATATGATTGAAGCCATTTTCTTTTAATTGTTCTTACTGTCTTGGATCCAGAAAACAGTAATTAACAAATACTTTAGACTAGTTTAAAACCTCAATTTATTTTCAGACTTACAGCTGTAAATGTACTCATTACGACAGCACCTTCACTAAATTTATACAACACAAATAAAATGATATTTTAATCAATAAAATAAATAGCCAGTGTCATTATTGGTACCGAAAATGTTAGAAGTGGATAAAAAAGGAATTGCACTATTCTAAAATATTCAATTTAAAAAAGACTTATTGAGAAATTTATATAGTTACAGCCTCATTAAGGCTAGGTATGAAATTATGATTTAATTTACAATTCCAGTAATAGTTTAAGCAAACAAATATAATTTCAAATGAACGTATTTAAAATGATGTAAGTAAAAATGCATCAATTAAATAGTCTAGTAGGCACATATAAACAAGCAATTACATGAAATTTTTCGAATATTTAGAGTTGATAAATAGAATCATAACAAGGATACAGTATTCGGGCGCATTAAATTTTCCTTGTGAGACTCGTTGTAAAACATGATACCTTTTCCATTCCACAAATACGTATTAATAACATAACATGTTCTAATTATACATATGTAAATATAAATAAAGATAATAAGGCTAACGAATATAATATACTATCTATTCGAAGTAGGTAACGAGTTTATTTTATATTCTTCTTAAATTTGGGTAAGCGTTTTATACATTATATCACAAAATTAAAATTTAAACAAAATAAAAATCCTATGGAATACAAAGTTACTGTAACATACGATCTATGAACAGTTGTCGACTTATTGTAATCAACACTATCTTGAATTGCTGCGGAATCCTGCAATACTATTCTCTCATCATTTGCCTGTGTTATAGTTCTTAGTTTCGATATATATGCAGCATACACATCCAAAGTCAAGTTTCCTTTTCGGTGATTCCTCTTCCTTTCTGCAATTATAGAGTAGCCATCTCCCCCATCCACCAAAAATGAAACCATAAGAACTCTGTATATTTGATCGTCAACAACGTCCGAATACACTGGAACTTCACATTTGCTGCAAAGTACTTTGAGACGAGTGACTCTTGAGCCAATTGGTTGTTGAGTATCAAATACTACTCTAATACCTAAAATTAAAATTAAATAAGAGATTGCAACGAAACACATCTCTTAGTAAGGAAAATATTGCGTGTCACATTCAAACATACACAGATACATGACGTCAAGCCTATGCCCATGAATGGGCTGGCAGAAATCATTTTGCAGCGCGGCCAATATGATCAAGCATTAAAATTAAAACATGCCATTATAAAAATAACTCATATCACTGCACTTAAATGCTAAATCAGCTGACGTTAATAATATTTGATCACGAATTCCAGTGATTAGGAAAGGTTGCAATATAGATTTTAAAATAAGTAATCCTACACGGAATCGCGTCCGAAATAAAAAAAACCAATATAAAATCAAAATTGTATTAAATACCGCAGCGGATCAAATCCGTTAATAAGTTAATAATTGTAAATATTGCATACATGCCTATTTACATCAAAGGGACAGTGGAAAGCGTTGTACAGCAACTTATTTAGCAAGTATTAAAATAAAAATACACTATTATGAAACGAACTCAAATTACTGCGCAAAAATGCGAAATCAGCAAAAAGTTAATAATATTTAATCGAAAACTAGGACTGAGAATTCCAGTAATTAAAAAAGGTTGCAAAGTAGGATTTATAAAAAGTAGTCAACCATGGAATCGCGTCCATGAATAAAATAACAATTTAGTTATTGATTAAGACGCCAAAATTTAAGAAAATGCTAAAATGTGAGAATAGTGTTCTGACCAAGAATACAATTCTTAGAATGATTACGAGTAACGTGTTGTAAAAGATGTAACTAATAAAAATGCGTTAAAAATACAAAGGGGGTATAAAACGTAATGAAAGCCAAAGAGAAAAAATAACTAGATTTATGAGAACCACATAAGCATGATCATGATGCAATAATTCGAATAAAATGAGAATTGGAGAAAAAATCAAACGAAGGTAACATATATGATACCAACATTACGAGTTGCTAAAATCAGTATTTCAACTGAAATTAATAGCAAATTAAGAGTGCAAACCTTTTTCCAATAATACAGAACCAGAAAAATGAATAAATTCTCCCAAGATATAACACTAAATAGAAAAATCGTAAAATGATAAGTTACAGCATAGAAATAATTTTTTTAAAATATATTTAGAGATATTTTCGTTAAAATTGACGCGAGCTTTATGAATTGAAAACATTGCGTTGTGTTTATATTGCATATTGGATTAAAATTCGCCACAGTTAGTCTGGCTTTAGGATATGTATGAGCGCCATTGGTATACTATTATTAAAAAACTATACTTCAATCAAAACTGAGTTTAAGATCAAGTTGAGGTTTTCATTTTTAAACATGCATTTAAAGACTGAAAAAAGCGTAAACCATATTTCAAAATGATGTTAAAATTTATATTTTGACAGTATTCGTAACAAATCAATTGTTTTTGTTTTCGACAAAAGGATATTAATCTCCTTAGAAAATAAATAAACTAACATGAAAAAAAATGAAAGTTGATAAATATGCACGATAAGGAATTTCATAAACTATTTTCTGGATTTATTAAGGTAAACGCTAGTTTTTGGTATCGTAACAAAATTAAATATATTGACATAAAACGCAATGCTAATAAATATAATATTTCACTAAGAAAATACTAATAAAAAAATCAAAACAATTTGATATTTAATTATAAATTAAGACCAAATTCATCAAATATACGGGAGATGAGCCAAAGTTCTGACAATTGTGTAATAATTTTAATCGTCAAAATTAAACCATTATTATAATATCATCCTTTTATAAAAATTTCTGCTTTCTGCATTTAGGTAATTTAAATTCTATAATCGTGCACCAAGTTTATTTGTTCAATTTTGGAACAGATATCGCAACGTTCACAGCAACGTATAACCGTCTACTTCATGGATCACCTTCATGAAGTAAACTGCCAGCTTTAAATCGATCAACCCACTAATAAACAATACTTTTAGATTCTGCACTCACCAAATACTTGTAGGCGTGAAAAGATAACCCATTCAACTAGGATACAAATCACAAAACTTTTGAAATATCTTTTATAATTTAGACAAAAAAAAAATTGATATAATAAATGTTAGTAAAGTTTATAGAAGAATAAAAGCTACAACGATATCCTTAATTATCCTTTATCAAGCCTTTATCATTACTAGAATTAAACTAGTGATTATAATGAGGTTGAACATGTACATCTATTAAGTAGGAATATATATTTTGACCTTAGTAATGAATCTACACAAATGATAAAAGAAAAAGAAAAATGCAGATAATCTTAAATATAATACTTTCGTCGAATAATATACAAGTCAAGATAATGAAAAAATATTTAAATGCAGAATGTATGAGCAATCTTATATTATTTAATAAAAATATTATATAATAGACGATGATACTTATAAGAAGAAAATGAATCTACATATTTACCAATAAATATGAACATATGATTTGCCGTTAGTATTTATAAAATAATCATTTCTTATTTTAAAGAAATAACCATAAAGTTCTAAATGATTGGTTTGCATTTATAAGTAGGATGCTTCATTCCAAAATACTACACAGTACGTGAATAAAATTCGAAAAACTGATTCAAAGAGAAAACCCTTTCACAACAAAACAAAAAAAATAAGCGGTAGAGAACTGTAATTTTTGGACCAATAATGAACACACATTTATGGATAGGTATGAAAATATGATTCGTCGTTAATACAAGATTATATGAAAACGTACCAGACATTTGCAAAAACTCGTGGAACTGATACGTCCGCACAGCTGATGGAGTAACAGAATATTCCAAGATATCTTTCAAGTCCTTTCCGGATAATTCGACACAATCAACAGTATTATCGAAAGGCTGCGAAGCAACTAGGTCATAGACTGTTATATCTAGTGAAATAAAATTATGCATTATCTTGAATTTGATGTATTGTACCTAGATCCAGTCATATAGATTACGACGATATTCAAAATTACCACGGAATTCAATTCTACGCGTAGAATTACAGTAAGAAACATAAAATACAGTAACGGATAAAGGGTCAACAAAGAATTTCACTGAACACACTGAATACATTACTTTGAACTAAAATAGAAGTAGACCTATGTTAAATTTCCAAAATTTTATCTAAGCCATCACATATAGTTTTGTTTACCTTTTATTGGACAAACTTCACTATTATAAAATTTAAAAAAAATTACTTCAGTATAGTCTGAAGATGCTACTGTGTAGCGAAACTATAGTCACGTGAAATAAATATACCAAAGTAAAATTGAAAACATTATTATTTATTATTTTTTAACACATTGGTGTTCAAATGATTTGAAACACAAACAATTTTATCATAAAGAACAACATCGTCTGTACGATTTTTAAATAAAAACTTCTCTCCATATGACATATTTAAAAATAAAACAGATATATTACATAAAAATAGCGTAAAAATATTTATATCGCGATTTACTTCAATCGACAGACCAAATTCGTAGATGAAAGCTTTTTTGTAATTTGAATTGTAGAAATATATGAGAGCTCATATTTGTCAATATGAATATGATTTACACTATATATACAAAGCATTACTTAGTTACAGATCCTTGAATTTGTATTCATTCATATGAGGTATCTTAGTATTTGCAGTAAAATATTCAAAAGTAACAGTAAGTTTAGTTTTCGTATCATTTACAAAATATAGCAAATTTAAAATCCGAATTACTCCGTAGTACCAATAAAAGGTGAACACGGTTTGGTTTCAATTAAAAATGATAGAAAAATAATAACATGACAACTCTAATTCAACATTGAATAAATAGAAGAATGCTTAACAGTCTAAAAGCAATTTAGTGAAGTTTAAAAAATGTCAATGCACATTGTGGCGCAGATTAATTCCCGTGACGAACTTTAAAGAAAAATATTTCAATTTTTATTTAATATTGAATGTGAAGATGTGTTGCGACACATTTACTGGACCTACATCAAACCATTAGTAACTAAAGGTTGAAATAACAAATACCAATTTGACATGGTAGACCAGTATCCAATACACATTTAGATAAATTTTCATAAAATTTAATGTTAAAATTCTAATTTAATATGAATAATGACCTTTCTTCGATGCATTCGCAAATTCTTTCCGAACTACAAATAATTTATGCAAATATCTCGAAAAATAAAATATTTTTAAAAATGATTTATAGTTGCTTCTTATTTCATTTACTTAAATAAATTTTAATTTTACTTATATCCCGACAATTGATTTTAAATATTGACTGTATTCATTATTATATATTTCCTTCATCTAATACATTAAGATCGTAATTCTTAAAATGTTATTATTTAACTAGGTATAGTTTATTTATATGATTATATGTAAATTTAGCAAATACTTACTGCCAGGTAATATTGAAGTCCTAATAGCACCAGAGTTAATAATTGCAATTGCCGCGTAAGTCCAGTGATTTTCTTCAGCAACATCCACATACTATAAAAATCACAATGTAGAATAATTTCCTTTTCATACGAATATTTCAAAAATGTGAAGTAATCACACAAAAATTATAACAAAGACACTTTCTTCCACATTTATTTAAATGACAGCTATGTAAGACCTTCAATACTTATTTACGCTTATGTATTTAATTTAAACTTTTATTTTAAAACTACCAACACTATTTAAGCATCTCTAACCCAACATCAAACGAAAATTCTATATTACAGATGATTTCTATATCTTTAGACTGCTAGCGTTTCATCAATACTGAATGCGATAGCAATATAATAGGTGTATTTATAAAAAAATTTGCAAAACTTACGTAATCTACCATAGCATCCGTGAAAAATGAGCCAATATTACTTTCGCCAGTCCTGCGTGTACTTCTATCTAAAAGTACCTTCGAATAACCCAGAATTGTATTGCCGTAATCATCTATGCTCGCTTTCCAGTTTTCGATTTCTTTATTTATGTCAGGATCTTAAAGAAATTTAATGGCAATTGCTAGCGAGTGTCAGCTCCCAAATTGAACAAGTGCAAAATATTTTTTATTTAGCTAAATCTGTTGATCTTAATTGGAAGATTTTATTTAAATATTAGAACGCGTGTTATGTAGCGTTTTAGATAATTTATAATCAAGAAAAGTTAAATTAACAAGGTTACTTAAAAAGTATAAAATGATTATGATTCGAAATATTTTCATCAAAAGAATTCTAAAATATATCGAATAAGTATAAAAGTTTCGTATCTTATATGAAATTGACATTCACTAAGATAACATTTGCTAACATATGACAAATAACTATAAACTTTTTATTAATTTATAATTTAATTTATCATAAATAAAAATCTGATAGAATATAAATTCTATTTAATGTGTCTTGTTTTTGTATATTATTACTTAAATATCACCAAAGGACTTGAAAAGATTTTAGAAAAGTAGGTTCATTAATTATACTTTATACCAACGACATTATATAGGATAAGCACAGTAAATTCTGATGTTAATTACATGAAATAGTTATTAAATATGATGAATGCACCACTTTGTAAAAATGAAATATAATGCAACATATATATTTATAGTTACAGATCTAATGGACGGATTTATTAACTACATTGCTTTCTCGTTCAGTTAATTACTTTTAATAAAAATTATAACATAAACGCTATGAATCCAATAATTACTAAGCGGAAATTTGGATAAAACTTATTTGGTTGATTAAATATTCAACATGGCAGAGGTAAGTTATAGATGAAGGATTTTATCCAATATCGTGGATCAATATTTCAGTATTAAGAAACAGATTTATTAAGAATAATACTAATAATATCCACATAAAACGAA
This sequence comes from Nebria salina, assembly GCA_944039245.1. Taxonomy (NCBI): domain Eukaryota; kingdom Metazoa; phylum Arthropoda; class Insecta; order Coleoptera; family Carabidae; genus Nebria; species Nebria salina. The sequence continues at coordinate 3,161,047 of OX063280.1, forward strand.
TGATTTGAATATATTTAATAAAAAAAAGTTAGAAGAGTAAATGGAATTACGTATACAGGACTTGGAGATAAAGTGCATTATATAACAAATGTGGCATAGAAATTAACTAACATCCATAAATAATTATAATCATTACCTATTTGGGCACAATTTTAAAATTAAATTTTATACTCAGACTTTTATTTAAACTTAAGCTATAATTTTCATAAAACTGATGTAATCTTATGAATATTTTGCAGTGTCGCATCTTATAGATGCACGGGCTTACACAAGATAATTGTAGCCGACACTATATCTACTTAAGTTAAATGAATTTAATTTCTTGAGATTAGTCTTACTTTGGAAGACTGAAGCTCATTTAATAATTCTCAAAGAAATTTCAATTGATTAAGAAAATAAACACCTAATCAATTTGAAAGAATTTTTACTAATTACAAATCGAAGTGCAACAATTATAATTTCAAATTCAAAGCAATTTTTAATTTCACGTTAAATTATAAATAATCTGATAGTGTAAATATAATAAAACCTTGAGGTTCTTCTTTTCCCAGAAACATAGGATTCCCTTCCCATTGCATCACATCTCCCTCTTCGTTGTACCATAAAGTTAAATTCCCCAGATACTTTGTATTGAACGAAGCTTGAACAACCAATACTTTTCGACCCCCTGGATGAGTGACAACGATCGGATAAGGTCCCTTTGGTGTTTCAGGACCCGGAGGGTTATTACCCGAATAAAGAAATGTATGCGAATGGCCACCAACTATTAAACCAATATGAGGCCCTGCCGCATTGGCCAAGCGTACATCAACTTCTACTCCACAATGTGAAAGAACAATAACAATTGTACTATTTTCATTTTTAACCAAATGCTCCGCTTCTTTATTAACAGATTCAATTTCATCTTTAAATTTCAGTTTGCCTGGGTTTGAAATATTCTGGAAGTAATATAGAATATTGTGGCACAATTTTTATAAATCAATAACAGATATATTCACATTTGTTATTCTATCGTAGGGATCATATTTAAATTAATCAGCGCTTTGTAAAATGGCCCTGCACTGTTCATAAGAGCTAGGCTAGCTATAAAGGAATATACAATAATTGGCGATTAAAATAAATAAGTTTACTACAATTAATAATATCCATACAATTATATGATTTATAGGCACAAGGAGATTTCGCACATTTTTACAGTACATCGTCATATAAATATTATATTCTTGAAGATGTACATGATAATAAATTGTGCACTTATTTAATTATTAATTAATTATTTTCATAATTAGCAATTTAGTAGGCATAGAAAAATAAATTAGACATACCTATTACACATTACCTCAATTACGCTATATTCAATAAAAAAAAGATTGCTAGTATAGAAAATATAATCGAAACATCATTAAATGTATTACAAATTATTTAATAAAATTAATTAAATGAATTACAAACTTTTTAATTAATTTCACGTATCTATTACACATTACCTCAGTTATGCTATATTCAATAAGCAAAAAATTGGTAGTATAGAAAATATATTCAAAGCGGCATTAAATGAATTACAAATTTTTTAATAAATTATCATTCTTAGACAATTCAAAATCATGTATATTTACGTTATTCGCAAGTTATCACTATTCATCAGGATAGTTCCGCGTTGAATGCTTGTTGAAAATATTACAAGGAATATAAAGCCTATTTGAATGTAATGTGATAGTTTTTAGATTATGGAAAAAAACGGAATGCAAACATAATTAACTTCCTGCTTATTTTCGATGGAATTATAAACAGAATTATTCTCATTTTGTCATACCTATATACCATGTGTAATGTAATGTTAAGGTCAATAATAATCAAATAAAGAATAAATATAAGAATATGTTAGAAAATAAATAAACGTACAGACCAAAACTTTTTGAATAAAGCAATCTACATGCGTTCAGAATGGAAAATACCTTGTATTATTAATACATACCGAGTTTCATTCATTATGCTAGACAAATATTAAATTTCACTTCATAGATAACTAGAAACGAAAATAAATGACCTAATTAAACACTTAATTTATGTTCTCGGAAGCATACAATATTATCAAACCATGTGTGGCACAACTGCGTACATCTTGACAGCTTTTTGTTTATATTCGTTGATTCAATATTAATATTTATGTTGAGAACGTATACGGAACAAGTTGAAAATATGTAAAATCAGTTTTAAAATGAAAACTTAGGTCAAGGACATTGTGAACAATATTTAAATGTAATGTGATATGCATACATAAAATATAAGTTGAAATACTAATGTATCAAGTATTTATACAAATCTTATTAAATTATAATAAATCTTAATATATTTCTTGTATTAATAAAAAAAAGAAAATTGTAATTCGTTCTCAAATTGAATAACGAACTATAAACCTCTTTTATCAGAATGTAGACTATTATTTGATAAATGAAAATAGATTTAAAAAAAAAAACGCTGCTAATTTTAAGATTGCAGTCAATGCATAAAATAAAATATATGATGACTTGTATGCAAACTTATACATTTATTGATATCATTTATAGTTATTTAGATATAAAGAAAGAATATTATAATCTACTAATAATGTATGAAGGAGTTGGGCAAATAGATACAATTTACCAAAATGAAATCATTTTGGAAACAATGCAGAAAAGTGACATATAGAGCATCCAAGAAGATTCTCGCATATTTATCAAGACATGAAATAATTCAAGTTCCAAAACAGAGCATACCTAAATTTAAACCATAAGTAATTGAAAATAGTTCAACAAATTGTTTGAATTAATTTAAAACATATGTCAAAATAAAATATAAATTCAGATAATTCTAATAGATATCACAAACAGAATTTAAATTCATTACAGTGGCAAAACAACATAGGGTAATCATCATCTATAATGACAAGAAACACTTAGAAATAATCCAATCCAAGACATATTCATTTTGCTCAAAAAGGCATATTTCTTTTACACTTAATATCATCTGCATATATTTTGACAAAACTATTTCCATCACTTACAGTGAAGCAAAGCAAAATATATTTGGGTGTAAAGGAAAACGATACAGTTGTCTAAATTAAATTATACTACCAATCATAACTAAAGTTTGTTATTGTTATTTGTAATTTTAGTTACTGGACAAACATTAATATATCAATATTAATAAAAATAAAGAAGAAGTTAATGAAACAACATAAATATCGATCAGAGCCTCGACGCTAAAACTTTGCTACAAAATAATTGGTCTCTGGCATTATAAAAACACAGCAATTCTCTCCGCTTGGCATATTTAGCCAGATTTGCATTCCACAATCACCCTCCACACTTACGAATTTGTAGCAACTGCTTTTTTGTTTTAATATCAATTTATCGCATAATATGTTCACTAATAGTAATTTGCGAAAATAAGTCAAAATGAGTTTTATATAGTATATATTATTTCAAGGAATATAAGAACTAGTAAAAGTAAAGAAAAACAGCTTAAAGACAATATAAACAATCTCTAATTATTAACAATTAATTAGTATCCGCCTTTAGTCACCAACAGAACAACGAATAGTTATTCCTGGATAAATCTTATAAATATAAGAATAAACCAATTACTTTTCGGGCATTCTTTGTTGCATGATAAAATTGTTACCCGCTTTATATTTGTTTGGTGCAACTCAACTTGACCAATTTGCCAACCAAATCCAGAAGTAATTTTAAATGAACAATGTTCATAGAAAAAAAAAGGCAATAGGACAAATATCAAATTAGAAGTACTATCTATATAATACCCAACAATTTTATTTGCAGGAATAGTTAATAGAATTTGTTGCAATTTTGTGCCTGTATCGGAAATACAATTAAAAACAAAAACCTAAAATTGAAAGAAATGTAATCCGCCACTAAATGGCATTACTAAAAAGGAAAATGTCTAAAGATAAAAAGAAAGAATTATAAATTTTTTTAAAACGTGAATGTTAACGAAATTGCTCTTCAAGCTGAATATGTTTGAAACAAGATTTTAATTCAAAACAAGGTCTTATAGATGAAATACATGAAAGCATGAAGTAGTAAAATGGATGCAGATAAATCGATGGAATTATGACATTTTTTTAAAATCTCATTACATAATGAAATTGTTATCAGATATATGATATATAAATGCTCTGAATATATTTAAACCAACAAACAATAAGCTGAATAAGTTCGTAATGGCAAAGTAAAACAAGTAATGATATATAAAGTAATATGAATGTTCGTAAATTAATGTCAAATTTATTTTGACAATATCGTACGTATGCAAATATGATAGTAAGGTCTATATAATTAAAATAAATATGCACACGAAAACGCAACGATAGGAAAAATCTATGAATATTATATTATAATAAAATGGAACAATGATATTCTATAAAAAGATTCTTATATCGTTGATCTAAATGTTATGGTTAAAATCACATATATTTTAAAATACATTTCTACGGATGAGTCCCCAGAAAGAGTTATTTTAACAACATACAGTTGGCGATACCGATTGCAATGTGTCTGTAATTTTGTTGCGAATCTCGTCTAGTTGGTCACTTTCGTGTTAACCATATACTATACGAATAAAAATATATAATGATAAATAGATATTCTAACGTCATTCAACGTCATACAATCTTCCCAATTGTCTTGTGATGATTTTGAATGAAAATAATAAGCGTTGCGTACTTCCATCGAAACAAATGCTACTCATGTTCAATAAAAGGATCCTATATTAGAAACAAAACGCTTGTGATCGAAAGAAAAGTAAAACAGAACATGGTGTAATTTTAATCTCGTTTTGATGGGGAACTGAATCTTGCATTAAAACAGTATAGTTCGTAGTGTATTCATGACAATGGATTCAAAGCGGCTGTCAACAGAACTGACGGACGCAGACGAGTGCGTAGCATCAAACGCATCCCCACTCTTGCGCAATAGGTCCAGCCACGCCAGTATAAAAGCCGGTGCGCGATCACTTCAATTCAAGATCTAGGCAACTACGATTCTGAATACGTTCATTACCGTTACAAGCGTCCAAAATTCCTGTTGTGTCAGTAAGTAAACTACCAGTGAAGGCAGTATACATGCCAGAGCATTCACTGTGCAAGTGCGTCATCGTCTGAAAAGACAAAAAATGCTCAGTAAATCGCGATGAACAACAGCGCTGACTCCATTCATAGGCATCGGTTGGTCATGACCCTCGGATCGAAGCCTCGATATTGAAGGAATTATATTCCTTCTACTCATTGGCCTACGGCCAAGTGAAACCAAGTATACTTCAATTCAAAGACAAAAACGTGATATTAAAAGCATCGCGAATTTAGACTGAGAATTTATAAATTTGTATAGTAAATGGGAAAAACATGATAATTTTAACGAAGTCAACATGTTTGCGCGTGGGGCTCAATGGACGTCTTGACAATCTTTGACACGGCTGAAGCAGCTACTATAGCTACAGCTACCATAGCTCTTATAAAGTATCTGTAAATTTCACACAAAACCAAAGAGCAAATTATTCATCGCAACTAAGCTTTTCCGTCGTTTATACTGGAGGGATAACTGTCACAATGACAATCCAATACATTTAGCTAAACGCGACTTATGAGATGCAATATACGAAAGACACTTTAAAAAATATCCATAACATCCGAAAAAACACTAATAGTGGGAGCAGCTACTGGTGAAATAACCAAATATCAAAGCAATCATAATATACATTATTGTGTATACGGTGGTGAAAACAAAGATTAAAATAGAATTATAAAACCTGCACATAAAATCATGTGCGTAGCATTGTACAAACTAGCAGCAAAGCCTGATAGACGAGTGTTTTTATCTCAAACAGAAGATCTACAGAAAACAGATCCAAGACCTACATAGAAAATTATGATATATATAATAAATATGCCAGTTTGGATTTGATTTAAAAGATATATTAAATGAGATTTTTACATATTTCTGAAAATACGTTAAAACAAATGGATCTTACTGCCCATTAGAAACGATTTTATTTAAACTGTTTACAAATATTCGTAAGATATTTTAACATTTATAATCCGTTAACATTCAATTCTGAAAATTTAAATCTACCGTAAGTAAATAAATGGGAAATGATGAGCAGTTCTTAAACATTAGGTTCATTCCCAGACATATAGGATACTGTTTTAAAAGATATCCTTTGAAACATTTTATGTAAGGTTTCAATTTAAGATCTAAAGAAAAACGATCTAAGACCCTGTGTTAAAAGACACTTCTACATAGAAGAACTATTTAGGAATTACGTAGAACTACAATGAATGTCAGACAATATCCATTTAAAACCGGTACAGGCCAACATATTACATTTTGAGGATTCCATTTCCAATATTGAAAGTAAATCCAATATAAAATTATTTCGGAAGACAAAAGCTAACATAGTCTATGGTTACGCAATGTTATCTTAAGAAGTTATATTTCCGGAACTTCCAGATAATGGTATATATAAAGTAGCGACAAAATATGGTAAGACTTACTTGACTTTCATAGCAGGATACTGTACTGGTTAGGAACACAACAACCAAGCTTGGTGCACGCTATTTAAAAATCCTGTTATAACAGATAGGCAAACTACATTAACTGTGGAGATGACTATAAGAGTAGGAACCGCTGCCACTATTTACAAATGTGCGCATACAGAATCAATAGAACCTAAAATTCTCGCAAACGTAAAATTATTGGACGTAATGTCTTCCGTAGACAAAACAACTGGGCGCGTATTGTGTCCACTTCAGTACTTTTTCCGTTAGAGAAGAGGAATTCATAGATACAATTAATTACAAGCAAAGTATCGCTGAAATATCCATGACTTTGCATTCATGTGTAGCTTATGTGAGAAGAATAATGGCTTGCTTTACCATCTAGAGACGTTTACAGATTTGCTACGGTTTGTACACTTTATTCGAAAATAATCCTATCTGAAGAGAATCTTAAGGAGGAAAACATATAAATGAAAGAGATTAGGGAAAGATCCGCGAGCATATTCAAGAAAATTGTAAGTTTAGTATTTTACTCAGTTACACTATTGTACGGCTGGCTTATAGCTGGTAATTTGCAAGATCAACTTGTAATTTTTCTCTCCACATATGAAACACAAAGATCTTAGAGTACTGTAAATAGGAAAAGAACTAATAGAAGCGCACGCCTAGGCTACGATGACGAATACGGAGAAGAAATACCAAATTGTGAGATGTGTAACGAAATGCAGAGCAATACTGGTAAATAAGTAATAGAATATTTGAGTTCAACTAACTCTAATTTGAACTGAAATAAACACAGAAACAAGTAGATCAAATACACAAACTCCAATTCGGAGTATTGCACATCTATCCCAGCCCACGAAGCTAAGCGAAAGGTCAAAGTGTTCAGCAATCAACCATACATCTCTGCTAACCAAAAGGTGAGAGCACATAACACCACGAATCATTCAGAAACCCAACTAACAACTCTGCTAATCAGAGAAAGCACATCGCCAGCACGCCGCAAAACAAAACATGAAACACATTCAATCTACACATCACTAACTAAATAAAACACACCCACTCATCATTGTCAGACGATGAGACATTTATTTATGAAGAAATTTGGTTCGAAAACGAGACAAGCTAAAGCTCCATCAGAGCTAGAAGCAGAGCTGAACTAAGAAACCTATATCTCCTCTGCCCACATCACCGAAGAAAGAAGCTTCTACACAAAAACCTTCACCAGAGAAGTCCTCTTACCGACCTATACCGATTGATAGTCCTCGACCTAAATATGAGTTGGTAAATCAGAGCAGCATCCATTCCGTTGATCCTCGATTAAAAATTGTCCAGAAAACATTTAACAAATGAATTAATAATTTTAATATGATTTGTAAATATATGTATTTAAGTTATATGCTGTCTTATTAATTCATCCACTGATCTAAAAACAACACGCAACCAGTAGTCTTTTCCATGCGGACTATCATGAACGTTGCGAGGAATTTCACCCTAAATCAGAGGGAATTGATTGACTGGAACGATAATAAAAACACGTTCTCGCTTCTTCTCAATCGCGTGAACAAAAAGCTTACAGAATCGGACACCACGCGACATAAAATTGAATAATAAATAAAGGTATACTGAGGTAATTATTTTTAATTTATTTGGTCGAAATAACATACATAGTAAACTCAGTATTACTTTTTAATGTGTGCAAAATTTGTGGTTTCCGTAATTTCCAATAATTGAAAGAACTATATTGAATTTCGGCAACGTCATCTAAAGATATAATTGATACAAGAAGATATTGATTTGCAGATGTTCAACATCCAATAGTAGATATATCATGCAGGTGTATGTCGCAAATATTTCTTTGGAAAATGAGAGATATTCCATTAAATGCATATTAATCAATTGCATATTAGAAAAATATTGAATATATCAAATTAAATCTCATATATATATATATATATATATATATATATATATATATATATATATATATATATATATATATATATATATATATATATATATATATATATATGTATATATATATATATATATATATATATGTATATATATATATATATATATATATATATATATATATATATATATATATATATATATATATATATATATATATATATATAATGGATCAATATTCAACTGTATTCTCATATTAGCTCATATATAATGAATTTCGCCAATATCCATGCATTCTGCATTCGTAATTCTGATCTAAACTATTCTAAAATTATTTAAAATATATAAATTATTTTCATGGATTAAAATTGCCACTAAAGAAATTTTCATTTATGTTTTTATTATGTGTAACACCGATTATGATACCAGATTCAACAAAATATCATTGAAATGATTGACATTAACGTATGATACACATATTTTTGTAGTAATCTAAGTTTAGGAGTCTTAGTCGACAATAGTTTGATCAAGATTAACCAAATTTTTACACAGGGTGTATTGTAACACTCATGCACATGTAGTTCAGAAAATTATGATGTATGTAGTAAATATGCCAGTTTGGATTTGATTTAAAAGATATATTAAATGAAACTTTTACTTATTTTTCGATATAAGTTCAAACAAATGGATTTTACTGCGCAATGGAAACGTTTTTATTTAAACTTTTTACAAATACTCGTAAGAAAACTTATTAAAATTTATTATCCGTTAAAATTCATTTCTCAAAATTTAAAATCCACAGTAAGTAAGACAAATGGGAATTCCCAAACATATAGGATATCGTTTTTAAAGATATCTTTTGAAACAATTAATGTAGGGTTTCGAAATAAAATGTGTATAACTCAATTAAACAGTATTTAAAAAGCAAAATCTGCATAAAAAGCTTCAGGATTACAATCAAACATCGATTTGAAGACCTTTGCTTTGTTAAACGCTCAATCTCTTCAAATTGGATAACACATTACTGACTACCTTACAGAATAGATATATAAAATAGATTTTAAGCATACATATGTATGTATAACAAAATAAACACAAAAATTAAAAGTTGATAGGACAACAAAATAGGACCGAACGCATATGCGTCTCAGGTAAATACATCTTCAATTTTAAATGGAATTTTTGAAAACCATAAATTACTTACATCTGTGCTAGAAATTATAACACCTACAACTCCAATTCTTCGCCCATTTCTGGTGATGACTGTACTTTTTTTATAGATTCCTTGAAAAGATGACTCGCTTGAATCATCGATATTTGCAACAACAACAGGTGCTTTCAATGCTTTAATAAACGGTATTACACCTTCGATATTGTCATCGAAATCATGGTTTCCCAGCGTCTAAGAAAATATCAAACTAAGCTATAGTAAATAATACAATTATTATATACTAATTAACGAAATAATATTATTTAAATATTCGATATTTGTAAAATTAATCGAAGCTGATGGCAAATTTCCAATAGTTAGATTACCGGACATTACCCATGAAATAAATCTTATTACTACCAAAATGGATCTTGTTAGCATTTCGATATTTAAATTTAATAGCACAATAAAGCAATATAGATAATAGATTATTTATGGCAAATATGTTACGTGTTTGATAAGAATATGCTTTCTACGCCGGGATACAGGAGCTCAAGTAAAATAGCAAATACCATCATAATTTTTAAAAATTATATAATGAACCCTTTATTGTATTTCAATGTAGATATTTTTCGGGAATTTAACATTTGTACACGTACTCGTAAGCAGCTTGCCTTGTTATGTTCCAAACAAACGAAAGCCTTTTATTGCGAAATCAGATAAATAATAAAGCGTTAAATTATCAATTTAATGATTATTATTGGACATACTACATTAACATAATCATAGGTTCAGTTACCGACACTAATAAGAGATACCGACAAGGATATCGACGGTATAATTGATTTCATGTTATTTATAAATAATTAGCTAAGTTTATTGAATATATGAACTTCTTTATATATAAATATATTTATTATAATGTAATGATTATGTATTAATAACAAGACAAACTAATCTGAGGAAGGGAGTTGATCCAAATCCAAATTATTATTTGTTCAAAAAAAGAAAGACATCTGCGAACGGTTGCTATTTGAACACGGGAGGAACATCAATATCTAGTACTAGTACAGAACTAGAAACACTATTTAAGCAGGACTCGTCACGCTAGATATTTTCATAAACCAGTTAACGTAACTATTAAAAATGATTTGGTAGTGCTTACAGATTTTATAAGAAAGAATGCAAGCAATTGTTAGTAAACGATTTCTTTGGTCGTCCGGTAAATCAAATGTTAGATGGACATTGTCAAATTGAAATAATGGAAGAAAGTAGACACAAAATGAAATGAGCACAGAGTTATACATGATCATAAAGGTCGCGTCGAAAAGCAAGTGATAGAGCGATTTCAAAAATCGGTATTCAATACGATTACATCGATTTAATAATAAATTATATTACAAAAGAAAAAGAACAGCAAACTACATCCACAGGTGAAAATATGGTTGACATTGTATCTATAAGATATAATTCCAATTGCTTTAATTGGGGCAATATAATAAATAATTTAATTATAATCAAAGATGAAAATAATTTATCTGAATTTTATTCAGTAAGATTTGAAAAATATATTACGTTGGGTGGCACTCTCAATCCTCATCACAATAAAGCATTGAACGCATCGGTTAATTCAGATTTAATGTGCTCGCTTCCATGTCCAGACCTAAATATTAAAACTTTGGTTAAAAAAGCAAGCTTATGATATGAAATGAAATTTTGCCAACATTAAATTTTCATAAGCAGCAATAATGCCTCTTAGGTACTGAAGATTATAATGACTTCAAATTGGCGTTATTAATTATTATTGACACATATTGAAGAATTAACCTTTGACCAACTTAGTCAACTAGATAAGTTATAAGAAACCTGTAAATTTGGATATCATTTCTTGAATTATATATTTCGTTATTAAGTTAAAATTCATTCTGAAGTAGCCGCCCTACTCTAATATTTAAAGTTACAAGAAAAATTAATACAAAGTTGTAAGACTTTCCAAGCAACGGATGCACACACAAATTTATTTTGTTTGCAGGAAACCGTTGTAGTCTTGGAAACTAATTTCATATTTTAAATAATAGCGCATTGTTAAACTTCGATTAATTTTATCTAAGGAAAAAAGACTTAAATATGCAATGTAAAGCGTGATCATGCAACTTCTGAACCTAGGAATCGCATAATATACCTGAAACTAGGAATTGCATGAAACATCTGCAACTAGGAATATCATGAAATAACCATGAAGAATAATTAATTAAATTTAAATGTCATCTAATCATAAATGGTATATTTGGAAAAAACTAGTACTTTACAAATGAAAAATCACGTAGAATCATTAGAAAACATACTTCAGGAATTATTACCCAAATATAAGGATATGGTTCAAAAAGTGCTTCTGCAAATTATTACTCAAATTAAATTAAAATTATCGAAAGTTAAAATTTAAATTGAATGTTTTATTATAAAAAGAAATTTAAATCCGATTAGTATAGTATTAATATAAAACAAAATACTGATAAAAACCCAATTAACTATCGGAGTACCAATGACCACGTTATCGACATACCCCTCAAATAATTTAAACAAATAAATAAATGACATCTTTGTATTATTATATACTCTCACTAGCAAAATTAACGTGAATTTAAAATAGCGTAGGCAGAGTCCTGAAAGTGCCGTCGAGTTTGGAAACAACTTATAAGACGTATACATGCTGTTGTGTTATTGTTAAAATGCGATGATGTTACATTATTGGTTCGTGAAAACATATTATAGTAAAATAACGAAAAGGGCCTTATGTAAAAGGGATTCTAAAAGAAAGAAACAACTCGTGATTCTTGTAGCAGAAATGAATAGTGGCAAGAAATAAATTCCTATTTTAAAAATCTTTTAAAAATATAAGTTATAAACACGCACATAAAGAGCTTCTTGATAGATAACTAGATTCCTATTTGAATTCAAATTATCTGCTTGATATTGGCATTTGCAAATGATTTGCTCATTGAACAGATCTATGAAAAACATTCATAGCATTTATGACTACTGAACTAATTAGATTATCTGTAGCTCTATAAATTATTTATCGTTAAAATTATTACAAAATTAAGAATAACTCGCTCATAATGAGGCGAGAAGTTACGATTATTTACGATGACTTATATAAGTGTCACTCAAAAGATAAAATATGAATTACATACATAAGCGTCTATCGGTAATTTGTTTAAAAAATATTGCGTCACATTCCACCGATAAATATTGTACCAAAGTGTTCCTTGGAAATTGTCACCGGCATTGAGAAAAATTGAGTTTGGATGTGTCCTGACAAGTCTGTGAGCGGCGTGATATAGTCTTGAAAAGCCGCCTATGCAATTAGTAGTGGTGCATCGAGTAGAATCTGACGATGTTTCCTCAAATCTAAAATTTGTTAGAAAAAATAGGATGTATACTTATAACATAATAATAATACTATGCAAATAGGAGGAGTGGCACATATTAGAAAAATATAGAATGTTATTAAAACCAATTGACTGTATCTGATTTTTTAATAAATAAATGTAATTCCACTAATTAAAATTTATTATTATTATTATTATTTTCGCATCACTTTTACAAATATAGAAATAGTACGTCTGTTTAGCATTTTTAATACACTTATATTGACGAGAGAATAGAAATTTATGATTGGTTTATGCATTTTGACAGGCGGAAATAAACCTACCAATCTTATATAACATAGTACTGCAGGACAAACATAGTGATCCCATTTTTGAGGCTAAATAAAATCATCATAAAAGTATATATTTTGCTACAAGTCTTCATTAGATGGTAAGGAAGGCTGACAGAAGAATTATTTACCTAAATGCCAGGGTTTGGCGTAACAAGAATGTGCTAGTTAGATAATTGAAATCAAGAAATCTTTTATTGTAGGTGGGTTTTGTTTTCTCGTTATGATTCATACATCTTTTTCAAGTGTGCTAAACTGATGATTTTTTTTAGTTTTTAGAATCAACGGTAAAAATTTCCAAGATTATATAAAAATAATATCATAAAGATTTACTTCGGGAGAGTACTTAATTTTTTTCAGTTTGTATATATTCGGACTCATTATTATAGTACAGTACTTTAGTATGAGACCTTTGGATGCATGAAGCATTAAAGAGTTACTAATGATTCTCGTTACAGCATTGTTTACGTATTGGGTTACAACCGTGGTGGTGAAACAGTAAAGTTGGATCAATATCGAGAACTTTTTAGTAGTAGTAGTAAGATTAAAATTTAAAGGCGTATCAGCCTCTTGGGCTATTCACGCCATAAACTATATTATGAAAGAAACTAACTAAATATATGTTATGTAAAAATAAAATTGTAAACTTAATATCTATTAAATGTAAAATATTAATAAATGTATATATAAATAAATAAAACGTACAGGTTTAAAATTGTAAAAATAAATGATATTGTAAAATATTATTGAGTGCTAAAAAAAAAAAAATACGTGTATAAATAAAATTAATGACAAAGCTAGCACTTTTAAATAAAGGCAAATAGACCTGTATTCCTGAGGAACAGGACGACCCTGTCAATGAGTGTCGAATGGTCACCAAGGGCCACCGACAGGTCAAGTGACAGACCCGCCCTGTTTCGCTGCTCGGTAAACTGGGAGCACTCCAACAAAACGTGCGCCACTGTCAAAGCAGTGTCACACGTTTCGCACATCGGAGCCTCCTCACGGCGCATTCCAGCAGAATAAAACCCGTCCAGACCGAAGACAGCCTCAAGTGAATTTATTTGTATCACCTTATCCTGAAAGATTATAATCTCGATGTCCGCCTCTGGACCACCTCCAGTTTGCCGTATTTGTAGTATTATTTCAATTGTAGAATTTTTGAAAGGGTATTTGAAAACCCTATTAGTTTACATTTATATTATTTCTTACAACTTTTATTTACAATGTATTATATTTTGAATATAAAATTTTGTTTAATTTAATTTAATTTTGTAGAATTATTTAATAAGACCTGCCGATAGTCGAAATGATAATACCCGGCATTACTTTTATAAGTGCAAATAAATTAAATTTCAAAATATACTTGCAGTCACACGATTTGACCAACCATGATCCAAATTAGACTATATTTCCAGTTCTTACATAAATTATTCCAATAATGGTTTGAAGAGAGAAAAATATTTAAAATAAGATTTTGAATAATAAATGCAACTCGTATACAACATACAAAAGTTTTTAAGCAATCCAAGATAAAAGGTAGTTTCGTAAAATGTTTAAATTAATGAGCATATTACACAAAAATATTGATATTTACAATTACAATACTGTAGATAATATATACCACGATAGCGTTCAAATAAAATAAAAAAAAATTCCAGAAAAATAGAGCACATGAAATAAAAAAAATAATAAGTTATTGCATTCAAGCACTAATGAGTTTCTATGTCCAATCATTATACAAAGTAAACTTATGACACTAGAACATCAAAACATCCTTAGATTTACAGTTTTGTCAAAACCAGCTCTTTTCACCCAAACTTTAGAATACCTAATGTAACTTTCAGAAATTTTGATGATGCAGTATTCGTATTTGTAATGAC
The DNA here is from genome assembly GCA_944039245.1 of Nebria salina. Lineage (NCBI taxonomy): Eukaryota > Metazoa > Arthropoda > Insecta > Coleoptera > Carabidae > Nebria > Nebria salina. The sequence goes on from OX063280.1 coordinate 3,176,268, forward strand.
AGTAATAAATCATGACGTAATTTTAAATTAAATATCACTTCCTTCTTAAAAGCTTTTTGATAAAATTACTCGTAATCACGTGAGCAAACCTAAATTTGTTTTTCTTTGCGAAGTTTAATTGAAAAGGAAATCCAATTTCTAGGAGCTACAAAAGTAACGGCCAAAATATTACAGACCTATTGTGTAAATAGAAAAATAAATAAAATCAACGATCCGGATACGATAGCTCAATTACAATCTTATGTGATATGTTTATTGCAAATAAAATCAAATTACTATACATATAAACAACAAATAACTAGAAATACAAATGTAAATTGTAAGAGTCAAAAATAGTAGCAAACACAGAAAAATGTAATGTAAAAACAAATACATGTTGATTAATAAATATCAAATTCTACCGATAAATCAAAGAATCAGAAAGACGCGTAGATTTATATCGGTTTGAAAGAAAATTCCAAAAAAAAAGACCTTTAACATGAATCGAATATTCCCAAAAGCGTTATTATCATCGCCAAAGCAGAAAAATATAAGTAATAAATTATGTAGATGGGTCACGAAAATAGCATAATAATTAACCTTAATATATTAACGTTAAACCCAGAAAATACGTATGTATATAATTAAACAAATGTGCGTGATTGCAATATGAAATAAAAAGTAATACCAGCGCGTTAATGTTTATCGTCGTCAAAATTATCGATTAAAAATAAATTAATGATATACTTATAATTGGCATTTTTTCACTTGTATAAAATATATTTGAAGTATCGTAGTTAAGATTATTAGGACCATCTTCGACCGATAAATGCCGATAAGAATCATGATCCAACATATTTCTATTGAATGTATTCGATTCTGACAAAAATACGTTAAACCCAGAAAATAGGTATATAATTAAACATATGAGCATGATTGCATAATGAAAGAAAAAGTAGTTCCAGCGAGGTATTGCATATCGTCGTTCAAATTATCGATTTAAAAAAATAAATATATTTATAATTAGCATTGCTGCACTTGTATAATATATATTTTTGAAATATCGTGGTTAAGATTATTAGAACCTTCATCCACCATTAAAGGCCGAAAAGAATCATGATACAACATATTTCTATTGAATTTGTCCGTGTAGATCATATTTTGAATATATTCTATTTAGAGAAAAAACATCAATAAATCTACATTTATGAATTTGCACAAATAGAACAGTCCTCATTAATTATAAAATAGATGACAAAGTTAGTATTTCCAATTATAATTACTTTAGATGCAAAGGAAATAACATTTGTAATATTTAAAGAACAGCGAATAGAATCTATGATGCTTCATTGTTATAAGGCCATTATTCCGCATTTTGCAAGTTTTAAACATATTTCGAATCATCTAGATTTGAGGCCATAAAGAATAATTTATGAAATACTTGCAACAAAATTGAATTTGAAACAATACTGGCAAATCTAATGCCACTAATCAGTTCAAAACGATAATTGCTTGCCAACTGATCGATGAATTCAAATGGATGAAATTACCAGAGGAATTCTATTCCAGCAATTTATAAAGATTCATTAGACGGAGATATAGACATGCTTCAACCAAAATCAGTCCCATAAAAACATTACATGCCTGTACAGCTATGGTTTTTATTCAAAATAGATGTAAATATTAGTATTGGATTAAAGAAAGCACCGCATATAGCAATATACATTTCGTTTTCATTTTATGAAGTCCTGTTGATTAATTATGGCTAAATTCAAGGAAAGAAAAGATATATTAATAAATGTTAGGAAAATAAATTATTACTAAGATGGTCAAAACTATAGCATTTCTAATCCTAATTTATAAATTGAAACACCTCGCCGAATTCAGTAATACATTTCAATGAAATGCATAAAATTGCTAAAGGATTTCCTTCCCTAAAAATTTATGAAATTCAACAGACGGAGATATAGACATGTTTCAACCAAAATCAGTCCCATAGAAATATTATATCTGCTCCATAAACACGTTTTAAAGAAAATAGATATAAAAATGAAAATCGAAAGAATGAGGTACCGTGTATTGCAATATTTAAATATTTAGCCAACATTCATAAAAAGAAGTTTATCTAATTGATTTGTGGATAAATCCTTAGAAGGCCTAAGAGAATATTTTATGAAAAATTGGAGAAACTAAATTCTAATCCTTATGAAATTATTGAAACACCAGGACAGATTCATTAAAACATTTCAACTCAGTCGCATGTTATGCTTCAATCATCATTCATGTTTCTCGGTAAAAAAAATCCAGTCGTAATTTGTGGACGCTAGAAAGTCGGATGCACCAATCATTTTACAAGATAATAAAATAGTACAACTCGATAAGACCAGCATCAATGAAACCAAGTTATTTTACCTTCTTAATTGAAAGAATCAAATAAGATAAATACGGCGCACAGCATGTGGAATATAGGAAAACAGATTTCTTAAAAGATTTCATTTATATTTCAATAGAAGTAAACAGTTATAATACCATGGACACAACATTCATAATAACACACGCAAATAGATATAATGACATAGTAAGTGGAATAAATATAACTTTTATGTTCATATTGAAACGACGTAATGTGACTATGCAACTATATGCTTGCAAGCAAATACTAATAATCTAACAAAGATTTAATCGATATAAATTAAGAAATTTAGAATAACTAAAGAAATTAATATAGAATAGTTTTCCCATTGGTACCAAGTTGAGATTTAAATATATTAAAATAGATAACAATATTGTATTATAGAAATAATGCTACATAACTGACCTTGCATGAAAATCGTTTAAGTGAATGACTGATAATTCAAACAATGTGCTACTGACACAAACAACACTTAAAATAGTCAAACTGCAACATATTAACGTGAACATGAATTTTAACATGTTTACACTTTAGAATTCAGAACACTACTATGCCCAAGTCGGATAGGTAATGTGAACCATTAATGACATGGCATGTGATGTATAGTTAAGAATTAAATATGATTTATAGTGGAAAGATATACACACATTATATAAAACACCAACTCTGATTGTGATGTACGAAGTAAGCTATAAAAGGCTGCTAGATTATAATATGTTAATTTCGAATTATAATTCATACAAGCTATATTTTACCTTGACTTTTACAGCGAAAGATCAATTTTAAATTAGTTATAAACACAAATATTTTTGCAATTATAGATGTTATATGGATCGGTATAAGACGGAATGTACTTGTAAAAATCTATTTAGGATCAATTTGTCAAAAATCGCCTGTTTTTTGCTTGAAAGTACATGGCCATATACAGTTATTACAAGCATCGTGAACCACTACTGACATGAATATAAAAGAAGTTGGATGGAAAACACGTAAAAAATATAAGCGCTGAGAATAGTTTATCGATATTGAACTGCAGAGGCTAGCTTCAAATCTGAAGATAAATATTAATATTCGTATTCAAAGATTTTTTATCGAATGATAATAATAGAATGAGTATCCGAATCAGCAGTGATGTGCTCGTATTCCGAAATATAACAAAAAATGTATATGTATCTTCATGTAATACAATAAAAATACATTACTTGTCAAGAATATTGTTGAAAACCTATTGCAGCAAAAGTATAAAAATAATAAAATTATGTAACTGTAAGTGTTTATTAAAAAAATTAGAATTTCGTCCTGAATACCCATACACCTATATATTTAAAATATAATTTCATTACTATTAATACAAATCTAACGACTTTTTAATAACAACTTGGAGAAAATATAAAAAACATTACAGAAACTGATCGTGATTAATTAACGATCAAATTATATATTTAATTGCTATAAAACATCATGAACACATGAACAAAAGTATATAATTAAAAATTTGTATAAACAGCGTTCTTTTATGAGATAAATTTATTAATTTTACATAAAAAAAAACGCCAAACTTTTTAGTACAATATTCCATAAATAATATTTGTTAAACTTCATAATAAAGTTATCCAATAAATGAGCCAAGCCTTAATTTATATCGTGAACGAAAAACAAATGATATTGCCACTGGGTAATTGCACACCGTATAAAAAAAACAGGGTATTCTTGAACAAATTGCTCGTTTTTACTTGCAGAAATAAATATTCGTATCATGTAATATAGTCTAAACTATAAAATTGTGCAGGATCTGTACAAAATTTGAATAAAATGAACATCTCACTTTACTATTCTACAAATTAAATCAGCAAAATTTAAAACAGAATACAACCACAATAAGATATGAAATTAACGAAAAGGTTCACCTTATTTCCGAACATAGAATAGGGCTCAACCTTGAGAAAAATATTTAAATTAGTTCCAAACATAAATAAATCTAACATACATTGTATGTAATATTTACATTATTTACATAATTTACATAAATAACTAAACATATCATGTTTATTATTTAAACAGTCCATGTTATTATTTAAATACACATTTATTTGACTTGTAGTGAAAATAAAAATTTGAAGAAAACAATTAACCAAAACAAATATGTGAGTTTTGTGTAAGACAACAACAGCACACTTCTAGTAACATGCGAGTCCATATGGAAGAAAACTGGTTGATTGACGAATACCAATACCAATCTTTGTGAAATTATAAATCACAATGATTTCAGAAAAATCAAAAAATATGTAGAAATATTAATATAAACTGATAAGAGCATTAGCATAACTAATTCTAAATTAAACATTTTACAAAATTGACGTCACAACACAAACATTGAGATAGGTCTGCTAAACAAACTAAAAATTTAAAAATCGTAAGAATATCAAATAGTGGAAAATATCGCAGATAAGAAGATTATGCAGACGGAACGTTGCTTTCGTTTTGACAATTGACAAAATTGTGACATTATGGCAAACTTAGTCATTTGAAGGAATACATGCAACGTAATTTCTGCAAATACTGTTGCCAACATTTCAAGATTTCCATTTTGTATTTTCTATTAAAAGTAGTGCATTAGAGATGCACTACATTTTTAATATAGATTTGTTATATCAAAATTAACTGAAACAATTGAAAGAATACATATTAGAACGAAGAGAAAATCAGGTTTTGTCACACCTGTAAAGTTTCTAAAATGTAAGATTCAGATTAATTGAAATTTCAAAGAAATTATAATTATTTAGATCACATGAATTTCAGTTTTGAGTAAATTCCATGTGCTGCTTACCGGACATACGTCCTCGTATTCTGATAAAAATGTTAAATAAATAGGATCAATTTGTTGTTGTGATTTAATCCGTGCTATTAGATTTGGGATGACATTTTCCACATTTCCACGTTTGGACCAGAAAACTTATGACCAATAAATAGTTTATAACATGAACTAATAAATATATGTATAAGATTCTCCAAACATACGCCGCCAATATAAAAGAAATCAGAATAATTCTCCTGGCCAATATAATTATTTAGAAAACCACTCATGTTTGGTCGCTGCAATTATTAGAAAGTGAAACGACCGATCTCCAAGGTAAAGAATACAAGTAGGTAAGATTACAAAAGTTTACATCTGAGCGAAATAAATGAAGGAAATCATCAAATCATCTAATTTTTTTATGCGCTGCCCTGGAGGATTTAGTTGGTTTTTATTTGTGTTTAAATGTAATTCAGTAATTATAAGATTTAGAAAAATTATGGTTTATACAACAAATGAGCAATTTATTACAAACTTAAGATAAGAGTTACACATCGCTGAAAGCATATTTTAAAGCTATTAATTCGAAGCTAAACATATCGACGGAAGTATTTTTGAAGTAATTTCCTCTGACGCAAAATCTATCCATTAATTTATTTAATATAACTTAGTGTATACATAAAAACAAAACTAAACATATAAGAAGTCATCCTGATAAAACTTATCTGTAGGATCCTGGAGAACCAGACTGTAGCAAACATGATTGTATCATGAAAAAAAAAAAAGTTAAGTTTGGGTAAATATTGAAGAGTTTATTCTGCAATCTTCTATAGTTAGAAGTATATCCGATATTCGGCCCACAAAAAGGTCATAGTGAGATATATATGTATGTAGATATTTAAATATGAATTAGAGCGTAATTATAGAAGTTACGCTGAAAACTTGAATAGTCATTATTGTAAAATTTAGAAGAAAAAATATATTTCAAATATGCAATTATAGCGCTAGCCTGATACTTGTTAGTTATGACGCCATTTATAATACAAAATACGAAAGCAGAAGAATTTTGAAATTTATTATAAATGAATTCAATAATCACGAACCACTGCATGAATAAATTCATGATAAAAATTACACACAGCCAAACATGTTCAAGCTTTAATGTCACAAATACATAAGCAAATAAATCTCCATTTACATTATCGGAATTACATTGATGAAGGTTTGTTAGTTACAAAGAATAACTGTGACTGCAATTAGCGGCAAGGTTCTTAACCCAATTAGATAGACATTAATTTCTCAATTAATTAAATTAATATTTTGTTACCAAGAAGACAGAATTAATTTTATAATATCCAAAAATGTTTGCACAAAATAAATACTTATATACTAATATTTCAAAAATGTGACGTTGCGTATAAAATACTGTAATAACCTACCAAGCATTATTGAACATTGCTAAAAGTTTAATTTATTTTACGAATATTTATGAAATATGAATATAAGTTGTGTCAGACTAATTCAAGTTATGAATGTAAAATGTGTTTAAATGACTGATGTTATAAAATAAACACGGTATAATTAATATTGGATATTATGAATATATCGTAAGGGTAATAATACAGAGACGCTGACAGTCATGGTTTGGTAGCGTAAGAGAATAGATCGATAGTGAATTGTAACTAACAGAAAATATGAGATTTGTTTCAGATTCAGTATGAACAACGGCGCTCAACGATAGACGTTCTATGTATTTTATGTATATTTATGTTATCATGGTGCCGTGTTGATTTGTTTATGTAACTCATGTATGAACTAACATTCTTTCCTAGCTCTTTCCAGTATGGGAGACGTCCCATACTGCGGGGTCTCTTCGGAGTGCCCAAGGAACGTGTCCGTAAGGATGTGTTCCGGATATGTCACTTGACTCCCCGGTCAATCATCAAGCGTGGCTGACAGTTGCTACTGACCGTTAATCATGGGTCAGATCAACTCTGCGGCTGTCTCCAGGGGCTTCCGTTGGCTACGAAGCCCCAGTTGAGAAGAAAGCTATGCTTTGGTCGTCGGTGAACTGCTTCTACGATATCCTGACTGAAGACCGATGTGCGTAGAACCGCCGGTGGCTGGGGACACGACACGTTTCCGGGGATGCAGGTTGGCTTAGTTGGCCCATGATAAAGTAAACGAACTGATTGGGGGGCCTTAGTGCTAAATGGACCTTATCATAATAGAGTAGCCATTATGCCTTATATTAGGTCGAGTTTCAAGTAATGATTCCCGGTTGCGAAGGTCCTGGAAGGCAAGTAGCTATGAACTACTGGTCAGGCAAGACCAACCGAGCTGGGTCTCTTGGCGAGCAGGTGAGCGTGCAAAGCACTCCTGTAAGTATCGCTAATATGAGTACTGTTATATCACCGTGAGAGGGGTGCAATCCCATGCACCGTTGTGCCGAAACATTTGGGACAAGCCTGCAATGCCAATGGTCATGTAATAATACGATGATCTGATTGCATGTTTATTACATAGGTGTAATTGTATTGTGGCTTGTTCACTGATTGTGATCAGACGTGCGACTAGAATAAAAAAAGTGAGAAAAGTTTATATAGTGCTTTATTTATACCAACCTCTACTGCCGCCTTCACGGTTGAAACAATTTTCTCCAAAATAGTTTTATATATTTTTTACGTATATAATTTCTTGATATATTAAAATATGTATCTTACAAGGAATATAAGAATAATGCTTTCTATAAATAAAATCATGGATGTTTTTTGTACAGAATCGATTAAAAATCTAATCAAGTTGATCGACCGCGAAAATTCAATTTATATATTCGAATATAAGAAGTAACATTAATTTTACGAATATTCATGAAATAAAAAGATGTGACAATTTTATTCAAAATTTATTTACATATTTTTTTTACGTATATAATTTCCTGGAAAATTATATGTACCGTATATTTCATTTTAGTATAATGCTTACGGAGAATAAAATCGTGGATGTTATTTTGAAAACAATAGATTGAAATTCTTATAAAATTATTCGACCGCAATACCTTTCCTACAGAAGCTCCAATTTCTAAAATGATTACAGTACAGTTTTTACATACAAATATAAGAAAAAATAAACATATTTATGTATTAATATAAATTTAAATAATTCTTTTCAAAATATGTAGTTTTTGCTTTTTTTTTCTGAATATAATTTCTCGACATTTTATGTTGTATAAGTTATATAATTGTTTCTGTAAATAAAACATGGAGGTTTATTGTAAAAGAATTGATTGAAAATCTAATCATATTATTGGACCGAGTAAAAAACGAAATTGCCCTAGATTTTAAAGAAACAAAATAAAATTATGATAGTAAATTTCAATGAACAATGTTACATCCATATTTTTTCTTTAAAATATATATATTTATGGAATAGATTCATTCTTACTCCTAACAAACATGACAGACACATTCATTAAATTAATGATTACGCAAGTCTATGAAACGGAAAAGTCTTGGGACTACTTCCATAAAATGTGTGTAACACATACTTCGATATATCAAATCACTGAATAAAACAGACTAATCGAGCGTTGAATGATATTTATAAATTCCTCGACTAAACTATTATATGAAGAAAATGCCTCGTTCTTAAATATGTTGTATGGCTAAAGAACAAGAAGCGCCAGCAAACAACGAACACAGGTAATATAAAAAAAAATAAATATCATTAGTTTCAAAATTTATCGAAAAAATGTTGTATTAGGTAATAGGCCTAATACATGATGTAAGTCTTCCATAAACGCTAGGAACGCACTTCTGCAAGCAAAGTTACATGAAAAGTATAATTAAATACCACACAAATCACTGATGAAGACATTTCCTAGCTCCTATTTATTATATTATTATTTTTCAATTTATTAGAAAGATAGAGTTTACTGATTCAAAACTTTATTATTATAGATTTGGAAATGTGTAATTTAAACAGGTGTAAATCAAGACATTGATGATATTTCATAAAAATACGTCCATAACTGATAAATATAAAAATTACCAGGTGTATATACAATTCCATGTCCCTTTCACGAATACCCAATCCACAGGTAAAACAATGCTCGACGACATGACCGAAAGAGTTGTTTGAATAAAACTTGACTTATTATTTATTGCGTATCTGGTACATTCACTCAAATAAATACAAAAACGCATTAGCTAGCACCTCATGCATCAGAAGTCCCCGCGAGTTCTTCAGGGTATAGTAGTAGGATGTGGTATTCTGCATGGAGAAGGAGCGCCAAAGAGATCACAATTCTCATAAATTCTAGCTAGTCATTTCTCACGATTTTACACATTTGCAGATATACCAGTTTGCACAGCTGATGAACTGCTTGTGGCGTCCATAGGATTATTAGCGAATTAGAGAAAGGCTTGAGATCACAAAATAACTCCAAATTGATGGAATACATATTAAGTTTATTGATATAGATTTGCAGATGTTGAGAACAATTGTGAAACAGGATTTCTGGAATTTGAAAAGATATTTGGTACTTTATGGATAAAGTTGGTATCTGCAAAAAAAGATTTATTTGCATTTTCATATTATTGGTAATTAACAAAACTCCAAATGCTGCTAATTTCACAAATTGCATAAAGAATAGAATTCGAGGATTCTTTTGGATGCTATTGGAGATATTGATATTAAGTGTATATAATCAGTATCAGTTTTTCCCACACTGTTTTTCTCATAATAATATCCAACATAGTAATATATATAATAAAATCCGACAAAATATCTTAAATTTACATATAAGAACAAAAATTAGCATAGATTATAAGTTTAATAATGCGAAATAAATGGTTGTGTAATGTAGTCTGCACCAGAAATAACTATGATAATAACTATAATTATATAGTTTTTATTACTTATTAAGTAATGCCTTGTCAAATAAATCGATCTAACATAGTGCGAAACGTTCCGAAAAAGGTTATTTCAATTCAAACACAAATATAAAGTCGAAAATCAAGATCAAAATCTAGTTTCAACATCCATCGGATATTCCTTTATATTTAAATGGAAACATGTTTAGATTCGAATCCAATATCATATAAACATATCATATATAAATAAAGTTGGCATTCTATTACGCAAGTTAATAATATTCAGTATGTTATAAAATAATATATAAATATACTTTGATAAATGTTAATAAAGAAATTAAAATAAGTCCGAAATTAGGCCGCCAATTTTGAAAGCGGCCATTTAAGTTAGAGTTGATCAGTGGTAATTATTGTGAAATTTTCATATTGCAAATACTATTACGACTGTGAAAGTCAGTATATACCTGAAATCTTGAAATACTTGGAACTGCTAAATCAATCGCAAATATATCTCCACTAATAAAAATAAAGATAAAGGACTCATCGCAATAAAATAACTATTATTTTAAAATGACTCTAACATTAGAACTGCTCTGTTTAATATAACGCAATGTATTATATATAATCTATTGTTATTAATACATCGATAATAGAAAATTTAATCGTGATTAAACATCTGTACAAGATTTTGCTATTATATTAAATGAAAGACAATTGAGATTGCTAAAAATGTGTTTTACTTTTATTTACAAAAAATTGACGGAAATAAGGAGAGCAAATCTAATACTTGAGTATAAAAGCAAGAAAATATGTGGCATCATCTTTTATGATGGACATGTGTAGTTCTTAAATGTAACAAAATTCTGTATACCACAAAATATATTTGTGTAATGTAATAATTTGAACACTGCAGAAAACATTTGATATTCTGTCCCTCACTCAGCGCAATAGCAAAATGAGAAACGAAATGATAAGCGATATAAAAAGACAACAGAACCAATTTTATAATTAAAATCGATTTGTAATCTACATGATATAAGTAGTGATAATGTATCCGTTGCAGGGAAGCAAATACATAATTCGGTAGTCAAATCGACACGCGCTTGCAACCAAAACAATCAAATGAGGTCATAATGTGCAACTAAATGCGTTAATAAATAATATGGGGATACATTTATTTTAATATAAAGCCACATAAAATATTTAACAACCAGTTTCAATTAGAGTACATAAATATTATATGTATGTATTTTCTGAAGGACACAGTTCAACAAGAAGGTAATAATTCTTTGAGAATAAGTACCGTTTAAACATAGCAAATATACAACAAGTCAAAAAGGTAACCGAATTTTCATATCGAATTTTCAAATAGCAGTAGCATTTAAAATGCGAATCGATATCAAATCTCAGCTTTACTAAAATAATAAAATGCAACTAGTGAGTATTAAGAAATTTTAAACGCTTTAGAAACTGTTAATTTGTTGTGCAGAATATAATAAAATAGGTTTTTTTTTTATTTATGTAGTATGTAACAGAATTAGATAGTTGGTAAATAAAGAAGTCTATGACTGAAGTAAAGCCATGAATGACCCGAAATATTCTAACAGATATAAAGTCCATAAGATATGAGGCAGAATATGCAAAACAAATTGTTGCTCATGGTATTATCCGAACCTCTAGTTTAAGAGTAGATTAAAATTGTATATACATATGTAAAATAAATGCAACAAATATTATGCAATGGTAAACCAATATGCTTAAATGCGTCTAGTTTATATAACAAAATAACAAATAAGTGTCATACTTTTCCGAAGTGTAGTGTCAGTGTATGAATAAATATTATGTGGGCTTCTGCAGTGGAATTTTACACATTCAGAAAAATATATAAACCAAGCTACTACAAAGCCAAATGTGAAATGTTTTTAGTAGAATGCGGAATTGGCAGAAAAACCGAAACGTGCATTTAAAATGGATATAATCAGAGTTCTATTCATCAACTTGCATCCATTCGTATATTTACAAGCTTTACCCAATGACATCATAAATCAAACCAGATTAGCAACAATATATCAAAATTTAAAAAAATAACACTACAGACAATCATATATTGAAAACCCAATGTATAAAATCTGTTAACTTCTAAATTATTAGTTTTATTTTAATAAAATTTTATTTACTTTTAATTCGAATTCCATATTTAAAAAATCGTTTAGAAATGTAGTAAATGTTTACTATATAAATGTAACAATGGCTTCGTGATAGGCAACTGCAGATACAAGTTTCAAAGAAAATATAAAACCAAAGTTCGCAAAGTTGTTAAATTCTTAGAAGTCTCTTAAATCAAATTGCGAATGTCGTACCAAATAATCGGAAGATTTTATCTTTGGTGCATTTTAGATTATATATCAATACTTCATTGGGAAAAAGTTACTCACGTGCTTAACACAAAAATTGAAAATCTGAGTTCCCTAAATACAACTAAAAAAGACAGGTTTTCGTAAATTTGTCAAAGAAGGTCCATGAAAGGGAAAATGTAAAAAAAGAAAAAAACAAGAAAAGAGTGAATAATTTGACTCTGCAATATTACTAATATCAACTATATAGACCGAAAACCAACAGATAAAAAATTATAATTCACAAGATTCTTGCTTGAATTTTGCTCCACAATAAAATCAATATTTACCACATAGACTGAAAACCATAAGTAAAAACAAATAATTCATAAGATTATTGCTAGACATTTGCTCGATTTAAACCCATACTACTTCCTAAACAATTCCACAATATTCGAGATACGAAAATGTTCAAAGGATTACATGCAAAAATCACACAAACGTCTATTTTGTTCAACGGGAAAGAATTGCTTCTTCAAAATTAAATTCATGCGTAAATTTAAATAACATCGGATATGCACATCAATTTCCTTCCGGCATTAATTATTAAATTCGAAGTTAAAAATGATGGAGCTAAATAGTTTAATATATTTAGCCAAATACTATACAGTAATTTGTTTCACAGATTAAACCAAAATGTGGAATTTTATTTGAATTTACATAGCAGACAAAATAACAATTTCAAAGCATGGTACGCAACTAGAAGCTCTCATTGTACAAATGTATGTGCATTAATGTTAATTAACGGTATAATAATAATGAAAATAATATCAATTGTAAAATTCTTCTTTATAATGGTGTAATTGAGATCTTTATATCAGAATAACCTTAAATTTAAAAATATAAATGTGGAATGACTAAATTAATGTGATTTTGTACGAAACATATAGTTATTTACTATTTAAAGACGCATTTATGTTGGCAACATATAAATTAAGTAAAATGCCAAATAGAAAACTTTTTTTTTTAAATTTAATTCTGTCACACATTTTAGTTACACATTTCGTATATAATTTTTATGAAATGAGCAATATAAGTTATGCAATTAATTGTTTGATAAATATATTCAAAAATATCAAATAAAATGAAGAAATCAGATAAATTGAAGAAATCAGTTAAAATGAAGATATCAGATAAATCGAAGATATCAGAGGCATTGAAGATAGCAAAATACCCAAAAATATTTTTACAAATTAATATTGTGTTAAGTACAATATAATATGTGACTTGAAGTTTATTTAATGTTATCAAATTTAAAACGATCTCAGTATAAAATAAAAAAAAAACAATTTTTTTAAATAAATAAACAATATTTGGGTTCTCTTAAGAATTCAGGGGAACATTAAAGAAACATAAATTGGATGTTAATTTCCATAAATAGTTATTTTTAAGCAGAAAATGGTCAAGACGATTATAGAGCCATATAGAATTGACATATATTTTATATCTATCCAATTATTAGGACTTCGTCTAATGGGACAAATTCCTGACTTTAAATAAAAGAATCACATATTTGTTTAAAAATATAAGAAAATCGGTTATAAATTAACAATGCATGGAGGAGAATACAGAAAATTACATCCCAGTATTTAATGTAAAATTGTTGGTATAAGTATTGGATTTTCAAGCCTGCCCAGCAGAGTAACCCTATAATATAATTGAAGGTAAAAATTGAAAGAAAATATAAAATGTTCTTCTCAATCTGCAGCAAAACCTATTTAGAAGAATTATTCAGATATCTTCCAAATAATTTTTCATTAAACAATATAGAAATGCACAAGTAGAAAAGCATTAGGATGATAAACAATAACCAATTAACCCTGGTAGATATCAATTATTCTTTCTTCTGCATAACCCGCTCCGAATTAGTATGTGGCGATTGTAGTATGATTTGGTAAGTATTCATTTATATGTGTCCATATGAACCACCAAATATATAAAAAAAGGCTTCATTATTCTGATGCAAATATTTGCAGATTACTAATGTTGCGCGAATCATCATGGTAAACCAATACTGCAGAATGATCAAAATACTCTATGAAAGCTTCATGGGTGCTTCAAACCCGAGCAATAACCGAAAATATAAAACCATAAGTGCAAGGAACTTCGTTGGGGAACATATTTCACAAACTTCAAATAAATTCTCCGATAAAACGTAATAAACGATCAAGTGTATTGTTGAAACGTTAAAAGACAAAATTAAAGATATATATTTAATAATTCGCTATATAATATGTATGCCAATTCTTAATTTATACTAAAAATGGTATGATTCCGAAAGTTCCATTCATTTTAAAAGTCTAATCGAACTTGGATTCAAAGTTACTTAGTTTTTTTTTATATTGTATTTTGATATGTGATTATATTTAAAATTCAAATATTAGTAAATTAGGGAAATCTTCTTTAGAATTTCCGACTCAGAATTCTTACCAGATCAAAAATTACAGCAAGTTGATTAAAATAAGATGCCTCCTATATATGAATATACATGAACATTTCGTAGAATGTTGCTGTTTGTAACAGCATTCTCCACTGCACTTGATAAGTAAGTTTGATTTAGAGCACGGTTAAATGTAAATAAAATTAACTTTCGCCAGCTTTCTAATTTAGATTGCATTTGAAAATCTATTGAATTGGTTCAAAACATCATTCAGCAAAATTTTGTCCAACTAGAATTTCAATTAATCCTATTATTGTTATAGTAACTACAAGTTAACATAGAGGTTCATGCGTACGGCATTTTGTTTAAAGTGGACGATTTTCTTTGAGGAGGGCGAAATATGATATCAATAATAATTAGAATTATGTAACTCATTCTTAAATATAACGATACTATCATCGCCCGATAAATACTGAAAAGAAAAGCGATAATACGATAATCGAGCATTTCAAATAAATTAAATATTCGGTTAATAAGGATAAATAGAGAGCTTACGGTAGTGACACCGACAATAAATAATAAAGATTCTACCACTATTCCTTCTTTTGATGCAGATCAACATTAGCAATGAAACTTTTATTTAAATTTAAACCAAAATACGGTAATGAAAGTAATAAGGAATTTATAGCATGATCTCTTGCATAAAAACTTAAAGCCATAAAATTCAGTTCCCTTAATCTAATCCAAGTATCACCAGAATAATCAATTAGCTTTACATAATTCAATAGTACAGAAGTGGCGTGACACCAATAAAATAGAGACGACCCATACGCAATCAAGGCAAAATATTTTATGCATATTCGATAGATGAATCATAATGATACAACAGATATCAGCAGACACAGAAAAAAAAAGTTGCTCCTGTTTTGTATTTCATCTAAATCGGTAATAAATATATATTTCTTTCCAAATTATTAGAGATACATTTATATTTGACTGGGACAGTAAGGGATAAAATTTGCAAAGTACAAAAACACATTTTTTACAAGTTTATGTATCGGATTCAGAAAATGAGCATACAATTTATAAAACCATACTTGATGGAATTGCTATTAAATTCGAATTTTAGTAAACTGTCTATATGCAACTCGACTGCCATGTAATTTTTTTTGGATTTCATTGTAAATCAAAATTCGATCAATACAAATTGCAACTGGTAAAAGTCTTACGAAAGGCGACAACACTTGCTCCGCTAAAAATACGTCCAGACAGATCCGCTTTGTTTCATTGTAATTGAATGTATGAATTTTGAACCATTTCAAATTTGCAATAGAACAAAACTTCAATAACAAGAAAAAAATAATCACAATTCAATACAAAGATAATGTTGCATTTTTTAAATTACTCAAAATCGGGAATACAAACAAATGTACTACTTTCAACAAAAGTATACCGGCAACTAAGATCACTTCTTGGACAACCTTGACACAAAACTATGGGTTAAACATTTGGTTCACTATTCGTATCTTAAAAGAAGAGTACCTCTATAAACAAAAATTTTCAGGTGTTGGAGTAGATACGGCTCAAATAAACGAAGTATTTAGATAAAGGTATTGATTTAAAGACAAAATTACCTACGCCATTTTATGTTTAGATACTGCGTGATGGGCGGCGTTACACTTGCACCAAATTATGAAGAAAGGAAAAGTCCTTAGACGAGACTTGAGAGTATGGTATGAAAAGATTCGATAATCGTAACTTAGAAGCAGGCGCTTGCTAATGATTTAACAGCGGGGTTAAAAGATCCATCAGAAAAATAAGGCTCTGGCTTTTGAGACTTGGCTAGATTTTTTTGGCTGTAAATGCTTTGGAAATGCTCTACACTACGTACCATCACATTAGAAATTTAAGAAAACTCCAAATGTCAGATAAAATTTTTTGTTCATGCTGTTAGTGAACCCAACTTTATCGTTGATGCGGTGGCAATAACAAAGACAAAACTGTATTGCTATTTCCGCTATCGCATTGCGAATTTAATTCCAAAAGACTAATATGGGGAAAAAAATAAAGAGAATAATAAACAATAATTCATTAAAAATAAAATATGCCAGTATAATATTGAGAAACACCATTAGGCTCGCGAAAACCAAGAAAGAGGTAATGTAGCATCTGGAGCTTCATCCACATCAGAATCCGAACGAAAAGCCGAATAAAACTTTCAATTATATTCCATAATTACTAAGCGATAAATAATTAAAAATAATCAATTATACAAATGTATTAACAAGTTTCGTTCTAAAGTAAAAATTTTGAATTTACTTCAATTCAGAACGTTCATCATTGCAAAAATGTTGATTGAAATTAAAGATACGCATTATGCAAATTGTACTACGTGTTTATGTGCAAACTTTGTTACGCATTCAAAGCTCCTCCAGTAATTACAGCATTAGTACAATAACAGATTATAATTCCGCGTTCAGATAAATACAAGGTAACAATAGCATTGTGTACAATAACCGATATGGAAATTTTGATCCTAAAACTATATAACACTGCTAGAAAATAAATTTCTACCCGACAGAAAAACTAAGTACAATAAAACCGAATATTGAATAGAACGATTCCTAGCGTTCTTCGTCTTGGAATATAAATTCTGTATTTTTCGATTCTAGGCGATGGGACTAACTTTAAATTGTAATTTAGACATTTTCAAATTCAAGATATATGACGAAGTTTAATCGAATGCTCCAACTCTTCGGTACTACGCACTAGAGCTAAAAATACATATTTACGAGTGATTCACGAATTTTAATTTCATACAGAATTCTTGCATATTGAATATTTATAATTATTGAATAAAAGAAGACAGTAATGAAATGATTCATTTGTTTATTTTCGAGTGAAGGATATTCGTTATAGAACTCACAACAATCATAATTATGACAAATATTTTCATTACCAAACGAAAAAATCTAAAATTGAAAAAATGTATAGTTTGCTTAGATTCATATTATTTAATAGATCGTTTAGTTCGTTTTCTGACAATCAGCCAATAGCATTTGTCGCAATTTTATGGAATGAAAACAAAATGTGTAGATTTGTAAGTAAATACGCCGAATAATATTGCAATAAAATAAAGTCGTATAAAAAACGAAAATAAAGACATTTCCACAAGAGCCCAATGAATGAGTGTACGCTGCCATAAAGTTAATTTCATTTTAATAGCAAAATAGAAAACGATTTCGGAGATACGCTTTGTTGATATAAGTGCCCATCCAATTAAACCACATAAGATTACTCAAATTTAATTATGGAAATACGTGCGCTTTATGAAAAACAAAATCCATAAATATTTTTGCTACGTTTAGCCTTTTCACTGAATTGGCTTCTTGATTAAATATTAGATAATATAATACAGAAAATCAACCCTACGAAAACAACGATTATAAAATAAAATAACGATATTGTGAAACAATTCCACATAAATCCGCATGAGTACTAATTACTACTAATCAATAACATGTGCAATGAAGTTAAAAATATAATGGTGAAATTGTGTACGTCAATTTCATGAAGAAGTGTAGTTTGAAATGAAATGACTTGAATCAAAACCGTAAAGCCGACAAAAATAAATGATGTACAATAGGACTTAAAACATTCTATGATGTATACAAATAAGAAAGATACAATTACAATGAAGAATAATATAAATATTCGATGAACACTCCCATACAAGACCGTGATGCTAATCCAACAAATTCCCAAGATCGTAACTGTATTAACAAAACGAAAGTTGAAATAAAATATATCCATATAATACAAAACTATGATTTAGATGCGAAATTTATAATTATTTGAAGTGTTTATTCATAATAATAATATATTAATAGAATATATAAAATATTGAACAAATCGGCCATGAAAAAATATAAGTTGAATGAAATTAGCAGCCACAAAATAAAACAAAGCAATTCCAATTAAAATGTCGACATCGAAATAAATCGCAGTCAGCAAAATAAGAAGCAAAGTATCGCACAAGCATAATAACAATGGTGGAATAAACAAAGATTGATAATAAAATTATCAAAAACCAACGAGATCAATTGTTGACAAATCAATACAAAATGTGTGAACACTGTGTAATAATACCGAAAACCAACATATGCAATCATATTAACCAAGTATAAATTAGAACACAAATAAATTTGTAGACAATAGTTAAGGGCGATTAGAATTGATCAGCATTATGAAAATAAGCCAAATAACGAAGAGTAGCGTTGCACGCGTCTATACGCCAAGACGCGCGAGGCACTACTAGTGTTCCCGTCAAACATACTGCGTACAGCGATAACGTGCATTATCTTATGTAGAGGGGACGGCAACATTTACGGCCAATGAAAACTATGAGCATTGTTGAAGGTACCAATAAACCAGCTGCGAGGATATGAAGATTCACTTTTAGTTGCTTGAAAGAATATGGCAATGGGCTGGGAACGGCTTAGCCAATGAAAACGTTTGTCTACGTGCATGTCCTTTTATGGAATAGTGCAAGTCATCTTGAATTGCTAATAAACAACAACCAGGGTTGGAATCAGCACAAATGTACTACTTAATTTAATAATTATTCCCGGCAAGTGTCCGAAAACCCTTTACATTTGGTCATAATCTTGTCCATCTTTTTGTCATTCAGTTCTACCCTAAAAAAATTTCAGCATTGCTGAGTTGAACAGAATTTTGGTGGGAAATCGTTTATTTCCCTATTTGGTTCATAATAACAAATACTTTAAAAAAAGTAGAATACAATGTTTTTTAATGAATCTTGTGTAGAAGTTACGAAAGGTATTTATTTCGCACGTGTATATATAATTATTAGTAGAGCTTGCTTAAACATTTTTTTTTTAAATACAGATTTTTTTGTCGTATGGGATTACATCATTTACATTATGATTCGACTGGAGGGCATTTAGTAATAGCTGGGACATATATTATATTTAATTTATAATACAAAAAAAGGAAAACCCTTTCTTTTGAATGATAAATACCTGAAATGTATCTCGTTTCATTCGAAAATGATTGAAGAAATCGTCTACAGTATAGCGAGGATTCACATCTTCGAAATAGCCCTCATTTCGTACAGGTGCGTTTCGCTCTAATATATTTTCGAAAATATTGTTAATTAGATGATCACGTATTACCTGAACTATTAACTATATTATAATAAAAGGTGAAAATTATTTGTTGACACATCAAATCTACTTCGAAAACATACCACCTACTACAGCGCTATAAAATGCTGTTCAGCCACCGTAGGCAGCTTTGTAACATCTGCTTTGTGCCGTATCTCAACTGCTTTGATCAGGTGAACGCAGCCATTAACAACCAGCATCATAAATCTGAGTTTGTTTCTGTTATTTTACATAATTTCAACATTAACAATCTAGAAACTATTTAATATCAAAGAGTAGTGTGTATTATTCAAAACAATTTATGAGAAAACTAACAAGGCAGTCAACAAAATGGGTTATTAGTATTTTATATCATGAAACAGTTAAGACGGTAATCAAAACCTTCAACACTTCGTAGAAATGTTTCTTTTTATCTAAAGAGGATTTATTTGGCCAATAACTTGGACCTTCGCGAAGAGTACAACAATAACATAAAAAGATGTTGTTAAAATTTAAATGCAGTAGCAGCATAGGTTCATTTATGATTTTACCACAGAATGTATGAAGGCTGTTGCAGTAATTTTTTTTACTCCTATGTTTTAAATGAAACATCTGTGGAAAACCTAAAACTTCGACAAAAAAAAATTGTGACACTTGAACAGATTAGCCAAATCGAAAACTATACTATTAAATTATTGATTAGCTTTGAAGAAAAGCAGTGCCAGTTTTATTTTTATATATTTAAAATATTCTGAGACGTCTTTAAAATCACGTAAATCAGATAAATTTAGATACTGTATCAATAACAACAGATGGATCACGAATATATAAGAGAAAGAATCGCGAAATTATACCATCGCATTCGATGACAATACATCGGGAAGCTAAACGTACCCGAAAAATAATCAAATTAAATAATTAATATTCAAAGAAATAACGAAATGATAACTGTTATATTTTAAAACTTATCAACGAACTCGATAATAATTATAATTTATTTAGCCAAAACCTTACTAACAAGATGTTATAGAAATGTATAAGAAGACAAAATTATTTACAATGTAGTACACACTTTGAATACAATATGTAGTATTAAATTAAATAGATAAAAGAAATACTTTTTAGCATTTATTTATTAATTAACGTTCAATCATATTATTAGAAATTCAAATAGAACTGTATTTAAATTATAAAATTATCGACGCTTACATACGTTCACACGACGTTCCTGTCTGCCAATTTCTAATAGTTTCACTGTCGAATACAATTCTTTCAAACGATATTATTTATTTTTCCTCACAAATATATGTACGTAATAGGTTAAATACACCAGAAGTGGTTTATATAGTTCGTATGCGTAGTTGAATAAATTATTAAATATGTTTAATTAAATTTGAACCGTTTCTTCATTGTTTATGTACTACTCCTCAATAATTTACCTATATTTGTTGTGATTTAACAACATTTATTTTTAAAGCCTCTAAGTAACTTGTAGGGTGGATTTTATAGAAGTATGTTTTAAGCAATTTTATTAAATAATAAATACATCTATCAAGAGTGTGGCTATATTATGAATACTTTTAAAAACTTTGCACAGTTTCATAACGTTCTTATTAAAATTCCTTCACATAGGTGAGAAAAGGAATTGCATCGACAAAAAAGGCCCACATGAATGTAGGCATGACTACGAATATTTGTTGTACAATGTAGAATTTTGAAAGGTATTTCACATACCTTTTAAAACTCTTGCCCTAATTCAACCGAGATAATATAATTTAAAGCAGATTCGCTTCTGCAGCATATATAAAAACACTTGATCTGATTTCTACATGTGTTGAATATTTAATAAGTAAGACCCATCGAATTCGTCGCCCATAGAGCGCAAACGATACTGCGCTTAATTGTAATAATGAGGAAATAATACATACATCAGATTTTAGAAGAGCCAATTGAAATAATTAGCAAAGTTATATTTAGAAACATATGCGAACTAAATATATCGTCATTGTTACTACATGAATGATTTTCCAACTTATCTGTAAACAACTTACAGAAATTTATTAAAATCAATCCACAAATGCCATAAAAAGAGGAAAGGAACTGGTAAAACTATTGAACGACTTTTTAGAAGATAACACTGAAGCAAACATGATATATAATATAGTGGCGCCAGAAATGTCTCAAAGTTTCGCCATATATAAATTCATTAAATTTTAGTTGAATAATCAAACTCTTCCCATAAATATATATCCAACCCTAATATGAAATGGGAGATACCTATCCTACAAAAATTGAACCGAACTCCATATACAAATTTATTCCTTGTGAGTAATTCTGTACAACTAGATTCTATAAGATCTGTTGTTTCATAATTGTTATATAACATAACGCCATAATGACTTCTATCTCATCTAGCATATATTTTACAATATTTTGCAGATGTAGCTTTAAATATTTTTATAAATGTATTATATTCCGTACAATCTAACCAATCATACTTTCGTCATCAAATTTCAAAATGAACCTTAGGGATGAAAGTTGGAAAAGTGAGAAATTATTGGAACTGAAACTATGTCGTCCATAAATAAAAAAAAAATTCAAAAACATAAATAGTTTCGAGCATTCACGAATTAGTGGTTCTGGTAGTACTCATTGTACCATAAATTAAGATATGGTAGAAATAATAAAGCAAAAACAGAACAACAGAATGCAATAATTAAAATCATTGTCTTCATTGTTCTAAATGTGTCTCTTACTTAAGGCGATGTTTCAATTTTTTGGTCAAATGAATGACTATACTTAATCATTTTTTTCTCTTTTTTTTATTAGATAGAAATTTAAATTTTTGTTTACAATATTAAATAACTCACGGAGTTTACAATAAAATAATTTAAAAGTAGACAATTACCTGAAAGTGAAAAGTAAGAGACTATGGTTGAAGCAGGAGACGCTAGCATTGCTAAATTCATATGAAAATAATGTCGATGATTTTAAAAATGCGAAGAAAAGAAAGAATGTTTGGAAAATAATTAAAATTACATGTTTTTGTTTTAATACTAATTAAGTTTATTTTTTATTAAATATTGTTTTGTGATATTATTTTAAATAAATATACTGTAATTAAATATTTATTTTTACATTTATATATATACAACAAAAATTCTTTGCCCTTATTCAATTAGAAAAGAAGAGATTATGGGTTTGGAAACTACTGGATCTGCTCTATCTTCTAGCATAATAGCCTACAAATAAAATATAATTTAATTAAAGCTGCTAAATAGACAAAATTTAAATTTCTGACCATGAGCATTTTTTCTGCTTCAGTATCATCCATATTAAAGAATATACTATATAAATAGCTTTTAATTTGAATGATTTGTATATTCAGGAAGTGACAGATTGAGCTTCGAGATATAACCACAAAGCGCGCTGGCAACAGCTGATCACAATTTGTTTTTTTGAAGCCTAAAATTGAATCTTGATCCAAAGTGATCAAGACCAGAAACCAAAGGAACACGCTTATTGCGTTAGACTCAGAAACAAGTTGTTTTGTTAGTAAGAACAAATAAAAATGTCGGAAATTCATATGCCAAATATTGTCTGTGGTGATTGGAGCGAGTGGATGCAAACGACGAAGAGAAAAAGTTAACCGCGCTTCCATTTTATTTGGACGGGCCAGCCAAAGAAACTTTAAGGAGTATAACAGCCGATCAGCAGAATGATTGGCAAACTACCTGTGCGAGTTTGCGTCAAATATTCGCACTGGAAGAAGATGTTGAAGTCTGTTTTCGTGCTCGCCGTCAAAGACCTGGAGAAACTCTCGCTATGTTCGCAGCCGCTTTACGGTTGCTAGGCAACCAGGCATTCGTCGAGTATAGTGCCCCAACCCGAGAAAAGCTCTTGTAGCGCCAATTTTCATTAGGAATCAATGCTCAAGTCGCCGAAGAAACAGCATGAAAGAAATCAAGAAATTTAAATTCGCTCAGACCGCGTTGCAAATAAATAAAACATTAACAGGGATCTTTCGCCCGCAATTGATTTCACTAGAATTGCCTCGCTATTTTGTTGTTCGCTGCAATAGTCTTCATAAGTGTTGTGTTCATTGTGTTTGGTTTGGTTTCCCAATCATTTTATTCGTGTTTTTGGGTTAGTCTATATGTTAAGTAGAAAAAAAATTGATATTGACATATTGATGCTTTGATTTTATTCAATTATTTATTGAATTCCATTAGTTTTGTGACTGTCTCATCAATTTTGTTCCTTTATTGTTATTGTTTCTTTCACCTTGGTTTGGTTTTCTTTTCGTTCTGATTGATATCGTGTTTTGGTTTTCGAGGAATTATTTCAAGGTTGGTTTCTATTTCTCTGTTTTTATAACTGTCCACGCCGGCATGTTTGACGGAAGGGTAACCCCTTCGTGCTTCAGAATCCAGCTGAAAAGCAAAAAATAATGAACCAGTTGACGGTTGCTGTAAGTCCCCAGTTTCTGGTCATTAAAAAAAGGATGGAAATGACTTTTTTAAGGTAAGTCCTTTCTTAACTAGTAAAAAAATGTGTAGAAATGTTGGCGAGGAACAATCATTAAAAAAAAAATTAGGACGGTCGGTTGGTCGAGACGAAGTCTACAAAGCAAGCAACTCGGTTACTGCAAGTAAAACAGTTTTCTGATTTTCCAGTAGAAGTTATTTCTCATTCAACACTTATCACTGTAAAGGGTGTATTAACATGTCGCAGCTTGTTAAACTGTAGTACCGATGAACTCAAGTCACAAGGTGTTTCCGAAGTTGGGGGAATTACTCGTAAAATTAATGGCGTAGTGGATAACACATCGTCCATTATAGCTTCTTTCTGTCTTCATAAATTACCTGAAAAAATTCGTGTGGCTATGTACAGTTTACCTGTCAGGCCATACATTCCGAATCCCATGCAGTGTTTTAATTGCCAAAAGTTCGGGAACACCTCTAAATCCTGTAAAGAGAGTAAAATATGTTTTTGCGGCAAAGCACCTCATGAAGAAGAACGTTGTACGCTTGTACACTTAAATGTGTGAACTGTGGAGAAGATCCATTTATCCCATTATTGTGGAATTTACTACAAGTTAACATAGAGACTCATGCGTATGGCATTTTGTTTAAAGTAGACGATTTTCTTTGAGGTGGGTGAAATATGCAATCGATAATTATTAGAATTATGTAATGCATATAACGAAACTACCATCACCCGATAAATACTAAAAAGGATAAATCCTGAAGGTTAAAATTCTATAATGGCAAGCGATAATCCAATAATCCAGCATTTCAAATAAATTAAATATTCGGTTAATATAGTGTAGTGAATTTATTCACTAGTTAAACACAGGCGGCTGTCAAAACAATTGACGGTCGCATTTCAATGCGCAAAATAATGCGGATCCCCACTCCAGCTCAGCAGGCACGGCCACGGGTATATAAACCGGTGCGCCGACGCAGCTAGCCAGAGTTTGTCACCTCCCGCTAACCGAAAGGTCAGGATATTCACACGGCAACTCTCAATACAATACCACAACAATTCACCTTTCTGTCACCGCAAGGTCGGAAAAGAACATCAGAATTGCACTCTTGTAATATTTAACGTCAACATAAACACAAACAATATTTACACATTAACACGTCACATTGTCAACATATACTGCAATCCACATCACACTTGTATATATACAACAAACGACATTCACCGAATATAAAAACATCATCACTTCATATTAATCTACATGTCTCTGACAAACAAAATATATATTATCCAGCAAAATGAGAAATTCAAAAAGATTGAGAAAATCCTGCCGGCGCCAATGTAAAATAGAAAAACAATTCCTCCTGCAAATACCAAGACCGCCTTCACCGGACCCATTCCATCCAAGAAACAATTCATCATTTCCTGCATCTTTCCCATACCGATTAATTCCCATAGAAGATCCATATCCTAGACCGCAGTCAATCAGTAGAAGTCGCATCCATCCAGCTGATCCCCGGCCCCCTGTCATTTGCCAATTTCATGTAAACCAACCTGTCAATATATTTAATAAGGAGTGCAAATATATGTATATACTATAAACCTGTTGTTTTATTGTCTTATTGATTTTAACAAAACCAAACGCAACCAAAATAGAATAAATAGAAAGCTTAAGGCAGTGACACCGACGATAAATAATAAAGTTTCATAAACTATCACAATTCCTTCTTTCGATGCAGACGAACATTTGCAATGAAATTTTTATTCAAATTGAAATCAAAATACGGTAATGAAATTAATAATAACGAGTAAGGAATTTATAGCATGATCCCTTGCACTATGACCAAGATATCCAAAAGCCATACAATTCGGTTCCTTCAATCTAATCGAAGTATCACCAATTAGCTATAAATAATTCAATGCCTGTTACATACCTACTCGCACAGTAACGCAAAAAAATCTCGACTACGTCAATTCAAACAATTTATAAGTATCTACGTCAATAGAAGCAATCCATTGTAAATAATTAAATATGTATCTATTTACACGTGATGCAATATAACTTTACAATCATTATCGTGATGATTTAGATAATTGCAGCCACCCCTTAAGTAATGGTTACAATTTATCGATTACAACATAACTTATTAAACATTAATCATTTTCCAGATATGTATTCGCATTTATAATTTATGCTAAGTAATTTGTTGAAGCAGAAGCCTGAAACCAATAAAATAGAGGCGCCCCATACGCGATCAAGGCTCAATAACTTATGCATATTTGATAGATGAATCATAATGATGCAACAGAAATCTGCAGACACAGAAAAAAATTACACCTATGTTGTATTTCATCTAATTTGGCTTTAAATAAATTTGCTTTCCAAATTATTAGAAATACATTTATACTTGAATGTGATATTTTGGCATATTTGAAAAGTAAGAAAAACACAAGAGTTCTTTCATCTATTTTATTAAGTCATATAATACATTTTTACAAGAATCAATCAGAAGATTCAGAAAATGTGTATAAATAATTTATAAAACCATACTTGATGCAATTGTTACTAAATTCGATTATTAGTGAACTTGCTATATACAACTCCACATTTAAAATTTGCTATATAACAAAACTTCAATAACAAGAAAGAAATACTCATATTTAATACAAAGATAATATATTTAAATGTTGTTTTTTTAATTTACCCAAAATCCGGAATACAAACAAATGCACCACTATCAACAAAAGTGTACCGGCGACCAAAATCTCTTTTTCAACAACATGGACAACTAAACTATGTGTTGTCTAAAGCATTTTGTACATTATTCTTTTCTTATTTTATCACATTTCGAATTTAATCCCAAAAACTGATATGGTTAGAATATAAAGAGAAGTGATAGTAAACAATAAATAATTCAAAATGATATATGCCGGTAGAAAATGGAGAAACAACATTAAGCTCGCGAAAACCAAGGAAGAAGTAATGTAGCATCTGGAGATTCAGGTAATGACATCCACGTCCTGGTCATCGTCAGAATCAGAACCGAAAGCCGAATAAAATGTTCAATTATATTCCATCATGTAATTATTATATTTACTAAGGGATTGTTAAATAATTAAAAGTAATCAATTATACAAATTTATTAACAAGCTTCGTTCTAAAGTAAAATATTTAAAAATTACTTTAGAACGTTTATCATTACGAAAATTTTGATTGAAATTAGAGATATTTCTCACGAATTTTTCAATTTGTAAATTGTACGTGTTTATGTACAAACGAAATGTCAAATACAGATCCATCATTTCAAATTTGAATACGGAAGATTAATTTGAATGTACTGATCCAAAATTTTCAGTTTTCTCGCAATGTTACATTATATTTGTAATTTTGGACAACTAATTTCAGGTTTGGTGTTATACGAAAGCTTAAGTAAAGGTGCATTTAAGAAATTCGTTTTTTGTTTGGATTTTGCTATATATCTATATTTAAGTTTCATTAATTTATTAATAAATATAGATCGTAACATACAAACGAATTATTAATATATTAAATACCAATGGATTTTGAAGATAGTTTTATATTAATATTGCTGAATTCAGTATAAAAACGCTCCTATTGCGAATAGAGAAACATAACCAAGGTATCATTATTTAGACACCAAAAGAAGTTAAATAAATAGTGATTCAAAAACAATGGTCCTCTATGTACCATATTAAATACATTTAACATATATTTAGCTGTCACTGTGACATTTGATTTACAATCATCTGTTCGTTTTGCTTTAACATATTCATTTCAGGACAAGAAATGCCTGACCCTATGGACCAGGATGGTTCTACTTGGATGAAAGTAAGCCGTATCCGAAGTATCTGAAAGAGAATTAGCGCTACCACTATGACATCTGCTACCTCTTACACCTCTGCTGAATCCAACCCTACTACTGTCCCCCAAACTTCACAGAGAGATAGACGTCCAACCTTGAATACGGTAAATGTATACAAACTACCTTCCCATTACCGTACCCTAAAATGTCTAGCCCCTCTCTTGAGCAAAAATCATATGCAAATCTACGTCACTTTTCTAAAAATCAGTATTACGCTCGTCCGCAGTACTGCTAGCAAAGCGTCAATTAAACTTCAAGGACTTAGAGATCTGACTTGTGATCCATCTGTAATGATCGCTGCTTTTAATAGCACTTCACGGTTGCCCCCACAAACTTATAAGCCTTCCTACTCTTGCGTTATACGCGGGTTAGATATGGGCATTACCGATGACGACATTCTGGAACACCTACACGCTAAAAAGCTGCGTATTAAAAAGATTTGGCGAATTGAAAGTCGCCAAACTAAGATACTTACTCGACTAATTCTTATAATCACCCATGATCAAGCGAATTTAGATTTCTTTCTAAACAGGGGAATTAATATTTTTTATCACCATCACTATGTTGAACCTTCTCAACGAGCACCACCTCAACCACTTCAGTGCTTTAGGTGTACTGAATTCCATATGAATAACGAACCTTGCCGGAAGAAGCCTGTATGCGTCAGGTGCCCCAAAGCCCATTCACTCCGTGATTGCGACATGAAGTCCGGACCTAAATGCAGTAACTGTGGAGATCACCATGCTTCTGCATACAAATGCCCAAAGCTGCCTCTAGAGCCAATAAGCGCTGCCACATCTTCTCCTCTAAAGTGTCTAGACACTGCAGAGACAGAAGAGGATTCTTTTCATCCTAGCACGAACAGTATACTCAGATTCATCACTTTCGCTTGTCTAAGCGCATTCCCTAAGCAGCGACAAAATATTCAGAACTCGCTTGCAGTACTAGCGTTGCAATTTTTATGCACTAAATTAAAAGTATCTTATACGCACTAGTTTCAAGTTTGTTGTCGCGCAATGACATACGCTGATACCACACAAAACCATAATGCCTGAACAACATAAATATAGGCACTGTAAATGTTCGTTGAATTTCAAAAGAACGCACAATTATTGAACATTTTCTTCGTGAAGATGAAATTCAATCACTGGCTAAAACAAACTAACGCCATTCTTTCTGATCGTGACAACCAAGATGGCGTGGCAATTCTGGCCTATCACACTCTTGCACCGGAGCAACTCCTCCTTCCTCAAGTTTTCAAAGACTACAATGTTACTGGAGCTAGGATTTGGTCGAGAGTTGGTCCGATTACCTCATATGTATTTATAATTGTCTAAGCCAACCGCTTTTGGACGAACTATTTAATTATACTTCTCACAATGGACACTGCGTTATACTTGGTGACCTTAACGTAAGACACATTCAATTTGTCGACCATGTTACCAACCCTCGTGGAATTCATCTTTCTGACTATTTAGACTCCCTACCTCTTCGTCATATTTCAAATAAAAATCCTACATTTATCAACCACCTTGGAGCTCTAATAATAGATCACATAATCATTTCGGAATCATTAATGCACTATTTTCAAAACACCGCTTTTATTGGGTCAACGCTTACAAGTGATCGTATGCCTCTCTTTGTTAGAAGTTTTTTCTAAATTCGCCTCCAATTTCACGGATCAAAATAAAAAAAGATTTTAATCAAGCAAATTGGGTACAAATTGGAAATTTTCTTGACTCCCAATAGCACAAGAACTATTTGACCCCAAATTGGATGAAAAGCAGTGGCTCTAATAACCACTTCAATTCAAAATGCTATTGATATAGCAATTCCAAATAAAATTATTAGAAAAAAAAGGTGATATATCGGCAGTACGTTCGGTCCAGAGACCCTGGTCTTAAAACTCATTGGAATCGTCTAAACGCTTTAATACGACATTAGATTATTAGATTTGAGAAATGGAGCAGCACTTGTGCTAACCTCGACCCGCGAAATGGTTCTTAATTCTGGCTTAAATTCAGAACTCTTACCGGTCAAAATAGGGGCGAACCTTCCTACCTCGGCTTTAATAACCAGGTAGCCTCTACAGATGAAGAAATATCTTAAGTCCACAACATTCATCGCCAACACACTGACACACTTCATGGCTGCTCCACCACCTTTACTGCCTCCACCTCCTCAAGATGGAAACAATGAACTAATTCAAGAAGATGAAGTTGCGTTTGTAATTTCTTCTAAAAAAGGAAAGTCAGCACCGAGTGAAGATGGGATCACATTTACTATTCTAAAACGTCTTCCCCACTCTGCGGTTGCATACCTTACATGCATATTCAATTCCTGTCTTCTACTCGGATTCCAACCTAAGGCATGGAAAAGAGCAATAATAACAATGATCTCTAAACCTGGAAAAGCTCATCTAACCCTTCTTCTTACCGCCCCAATTCCCTCCTAAATATAGTGGGAAAAGTATTGGAAAAAATTATAAATCAAAGAATCCAGAAATTTTGACGAAAATAACGGTACACCATTTCATCAACATGGATTCCGCCCTTGAAGTTCAGTCCATGATGCTTTTTTTAATTTTCACCATACATATAACGTATGCTATAAATGATGGAATGAACACTGCTGCAATACTTTTGGACTTAGAAAGAGCCTTCGATAGCGTATGGCATTCTGGAGTAATATCAAAATTAAAAGTTAAACTTCTCTTACCGAATAATTCGAGCTGTGACCGCATTTCTACAGAACCGTAATGGAAACATCTCACGTTTATTCAATATCAACTCTGGTGTTTCTCAAGGTTCCGTACTTTTTCCGCCTCTATTTTCTGCCACGACATTCCTAGTAGACCCAACAAATAAGTCCATCTGAAACAATATGTTGACGACACAGTCTGCTGGTCAACGTTTTGGGTTATATCTACTGCAACTTCTCAACTCCAAAGTGGTATTGCTTCACTGGAATCTTGGATGAGACGCTGGCGTAACCGCCAGAACCCTGCTAAATCACAATTCTTAGTATTCAGACACCAGCACCATGGCAAACTCAAAATCAAGTATACATCTGGAACCATGTGGTACATTCACCGAGAACAGCAACATACCTAGGTTTATATTCACTGACACATTCTACTGGCTACCTGGTATAGGGAAATTGTAATTTGGAAAAACCGTACATGATTGAGGATAATGACGACCATTATTAAAAGTATCTTACAAGTAATGTTGGAAATATGAAATTTATAAGAATGACGGGTACAATCTATCTACTAAAACACCATTAGTTATATCCATAAACATATTCCTTTTTATTTTATATGAAATACGAGATATACATACATGTCAAACATAAAGATTACATAATATAACTATAGTTAGATCATTTTATATTTGAAATAATTACATTAGGATAAATCATTACATCAATCGAAGCTATGCTTTTGGATATCATTTAAAATTCGGAATGGATAGACAAACTTTCGAAATGAATAATGCCGTATAAAACTTTTAGACGTGTGTTAAAATATAAGAAGATGCATAAAGAGGTATATGTTTTGTAATTTAATGAAATGAAATTGACATTTAATTAATTACGGTCACAATTGAGAATACTTCATTCGAGCATGACAAGGGTATGAATAATTGAGGACTCCTTGTAGGAGGTAGTATATGCAGTTTAAGTGATACAAATAATGAGCTGCATATTCAAACAATTCTACATCAAGCAAAATTATTTCATTTAATCAGTAGTCATAAATAACCATAATTAGCATAGGTGCATTATTTGAATATAATAACATTGTGAAAGTATCACTATTTCTAATTTGCAGAATTATGACCAAGCTGTCAAAATTCATTCATTTACATAGGCAAATTAAAAACGCAAATAAACATATACTTAGAATATAAAATACAATTATCTTAGCGAAAGGAATGAGAACATGATCTCGCGTCAAAGTTAAATAGAAATTGTCATTATTGTATCAATTATAAACAGACACAATAAAAAACTAGAAAATATTTCGATTTATTTGATAGCGGATAGATAATTTGATTCATGCCCACTTATTAACTATGTTGAACTTAACTTCAACTACGAATTTAACGATATTAGCGAAACAGTCAAGCGAAAATATAATTAAATTAATCTAATAATATTCCATATCGATGCTGCGATAAATGTTTACTTTAGAGAGAATGGAAATATTAGAAGTTTAAGAAACTATATTTATATATATTGGTAATTATCTCAGTCCAACTAGCTAAGCGTATCTAATATAATAGCACGTATCGTACATTTACGAAAGGTATGTTAGGTAAATTATACAACTAAAATAAGTAATTTATATTGATAAAGAGCAGATAATTGTGACTGTATGATGTACAAGAGACGAAAATCTTAAAACGTATTTATCTACGAACTTCGTTAGTTTCGCGAAACAGTCTTCAAAGTAATCTAGCTCGACCACTTAGCAATAAGTCTATTATTATGTTTCTATATTAATAAAATAGTAATTGACAATAGGAGATTTGTTTGATTATACCCATATCTTAAACAGTATAATTACCTTTATAAGCAAGATATCACCCGTCTATGAAGAGAATATGAATAGAATTTTTACATGCACAAAAAAAATATTAATAAGGTGAGATTGACAACTATGAATTATCCGACCTTATTAACCATATAGATACAGTTTAACATAACAATAAACAAAGCGCTACAGAATATTTAGACTTTTCCGTAAGTTAAGATATTTTGAAAACCATATATAAAAATACTGATCAATTGTATATTTATAAATCAGCAAAATATTAAGTTTTACTATGTTTTTTGGATTGTTAAAGAAGTTTCGTTCTGTTTTTTCAATATAAAATATTTTTTTAAAGTAACCAGATATACCTATTTTGTACAAAACTCAACATATTACAGTCAATAATATTACCCACTAACAGAAAAATGTTTGTTTATATTGTTTAGATCACAGTTGTGATCCCTGCACTGTGCCGTGCAGATGACGAAATTCTGCCGAGCGTACGTTTCTTTTTGTACTTTTTTAAATTTTTATAACATAATACTTATACTTCACAAATAATAAATATGAGTACCAGAAATCGTTTCTCCATCTTAATCTTGTATCTATTTTAAAAAGGTTTTATTTTACGGTTTAAATACCAGGGAAACCCCTTAATAAAAATACATTCAATTTATACAACAAAGAATCCAAACTTTTTTTCATGCAAAATTCTATGTTGCTGGCTGCTTCACAATTAATCTTGAACTGCACTCGATTTACAAATAAGTCAGGTTGTTGGTTTCACTTAATATCATCAAGAATGGAAAATAATTGATACAAATTTGAAATTGGCTCCAATGTAAAATCCTAGAAAATGCGATCAACTATCCGAACGAAGGTAGTTGAGATTTTATTCGAAGAGAAGCATCCCCATTTATCAAATTGTGGATAAAAACACTTATTTGAAGAAAATTTTAAAATATACGAAACTCCACCAATGTCTGTGATTGCTATAGCTTAGAGCAAGCATGTAATTAGACAATTAAACTTCCTCATTAGCAAGTTGGAATATTGATAATTTCTATAACTGAAGAGGATCTTACATTTAAAGCAATCGTGTTTCTTGAAATGCGAAAATAATTACATAAAACGTTAGAATAAAACTGAAGAGATACAAGTTATTAAATTTTTTCTATTAATATTACTGCTGACTAAATAGTGATTCCATTTCGCCCACTGAGCACGCTATTAGAATATCATTACCACATGTTCACTATAAGATGAATTTTTGTCATATGCCACATTGGTTTCAAATACTGATCTTTGAGACTAATCAAAAATACTTGCACTAATCTCGGAGGATGGAGAAATAGTAGAAAATTTAATTTCTTTGTAGTATTTTCGATATTATTCCAGTAATAAATGATTTCCGATGTATAAATTCAATCCCAAAACTCTTGTTCAAGTGAGTAGTGTTAACCATAATTCCTTCATTATTCAGTTCCGAGGAATACATTGAAAACTTGTGACATATTCAAAACAGCACAAATCGTGTAAAATCAAAAGCAAAAGACAATCTTATTCAGGAGCAACGGAAGTAAACGTTAATTCATATAATATCAGAATATATACTGTAAAATAAAAAATGCCAATTTATAATGGCTAGTTTTAAATAAAACTAACAAAAGATAAGTGTGTAGTGAATTCATGACAGTGGATTCAGTATTATCACAAAGGCGGCTGTCAAAACAAATGATAGACGCAGATGATCAAGCAGCATTAAGCGCATCCCCCAATCCTGCGCAATAGATGCAGCCGTAACAGTATAAAAGCCGGTGCGCCATCACTCCAATTCTGAGTCGCGCATACGCACTCCCTGCAAACACTGCTACTAACCGAAAGATCAAAGATATCACACAGCACCATCAAAAAAGATATTCAAATAATTCCGCAATTCAACTTACACTTCTGCTAGTCAGAGTATCCACATTACCAACAAGGCCTAACCAAAACATTAAACAGACTAGATCAGCACACAAACTAAAAATATCACTTATCATTTTACGAAAGAGACTGTTTATACGGAGAAATATGGGACGAGAAAAAGACGAGCAGACCGCCGATCAGAACTAGAAGCTGAAATTCGTAAGAGAGTTACGCACGTTATCTCCTTAACCAACTTCACCAAAGAAACCATCCTTTCAAAAAGAAGCAACTCCAACCCACATCTCGTTAGCAGTTTGACAACAGAAGTAGGATACATCCCGCAGTTCCGCGTCTAAAAAATAGAACAAAATTCATACCAAAAACAATTCAGCCTATGTAATATCTAATGTATATATGTATATAAATTATCTCCTAGCTGATTAATTTGCCTACTGAACAAAAAACTCCACACGCAACCAGAAATGCAAATAAATGATCTCAAATCAGAAATTATGTATAACGTATTCAAATATTTTTATTTAGGTTTATTTCTGGTATAATGGTTCACAATTACTAGAAAATTACTGTAGCATAATAAAGAAATACATTAAACACACCCTGGGTTATATTAATACAGTAACATTTTTCAAAGAACGTTATTGGGAAAAATTAATAGCAACATGATATGCATCTAGCATTCGAATACCAATGTGTAATTTGAAGAAAATTTGATTTGATTTGAACTTGTAATTAGCCATGCTAAATTACATTATTTAATACGTGTTCCCTCTTAATTTAGAAATGTACCGAGATCAACGTCTGTTACGTGTTTCTCCTTTAATTAAAATAACGCAGATAAATGTAAAAATTATCCTGAGGAATTGGTATCAGGTGAGTTAAATAATCTCTCATCTTTAAAGAATTCTAGACTTTCAATACAAAAGTTCAGTCAATCATGCATTGATTCAGGGTATCATTATGTCTTAAAGTATGTGGATGTAAACATCAAATGGTTTCTAAATTAACTGGCCATCTAGTTTCATTTGAACCATGTAAAGCCAATGAGAGATTAATTGAATTTAAAGAAATTAAGATTGAACTGATATTACCATTAGGTGAGCGTGTATCATTGGTTCGAACAACAAGAAATGAAGAGTATAAATATTATCTTCAGAAAGCCAACGAATCTGCAGGAGGAACAGAACAAACTAAATCAGGATGGGATCGCCTTGACCAGGATGGAATCATTTATGGATAAAAATCATGAAGACCTACGTGGTCTTGACAGTGAGATAATTAAACAATCATCCTATCAATATCAATATCAGGATCAATAACACAGTGTTCCGATTAATCATTGGTCTCTCCTTGTTGGACTAAATGAATAATCAAATAGATCAAGTTACATTAAATTAACAAGAACAGATCATTAAAGATATAGTGATTACAAAGGAAACTTCGGATTAGTTGGGGCATTTATGAATTTAATTGCATTATGTACTAATGAATTTAAAGGATAACTTAATCCTACAAAACCATGTACTGGATGTGTGAAAATATTTGACTGTGAAACATGCAATTTTAAGGTAAGTGATGAACAAGTAACATGGAATAAATTTATACCATCTATAACTTTTAATATTATTAATAATGGGTATGTAACAATATCTGAAGCCGAAACTAAATATTTGTAGAAAAGATTAATTGATATAGTCATTAAATGTTTTTTAGTTCTATAAGAAGTAAGATAATCTCGCAAGAGTATTCGTATCTAGAATCTTTATAAACTCAGATGTTGCAAAATTAAAATTAAATATTATTTTTCCAAAAGATTTTCAGAATCTTAATTGTATTTATTAGATATACCTAAATAAGAATTTTGAACAAAATTCTAGGATATTGTGTAAAGCAGTAGCACCAATGAAATTATTGAACAAAAACAAAAAAAAATTCGATTAAGATGCTTTTGAAAGAAGTACCCTGTTTGATATGGAATAAAATAGTAACTTAATTATTATTGCTCATTCCGCTCCAAACATAAATCATATCAATGTTTTAAGCTAATGTGGTGACTAAACACTATTTTTATAGCATTGTTAGACGATTTTGCCATAAATAGATACAACCATACAATCCTCAATTGCCTCGCTCCGGTTTACATTCACAGAACATGTTACCTGTGTAGTATATAATAATAAAACATATATTTTGGCTTTTTAGGCCATCATCAGAATTATTATATTCCAACACGTTCCAACGAGAGCCAACAGCGTTATCAATTGATTTTGAATAGTATATCTTTTCTATCCATCTGTGCTATGAGGACAGTTATACTTATTAATGTATAACAATAAATTGGATTTTAATTTGACCAAATAAATTAGCCCAGATATAATTCGAGCGGAGGGTGAACGTTTTCGACAATTATAACCAATTACAGTCCCAGGCTACCAGAACAACAAGAGTGAAAAGATACAAATGTCTCTACAGAAATGTGGAAATAATATTTGGCAGCAACCTACGATTCACTTTTAAATAAAACTGGAGATATTTCGCAATGGATAGCCATTCTCCTCGATGCCAGACAATATTATACAAACGAATTGAAATTTTATTCTTATCTTT
Organism: Nebria salina; assembly: GCA_944039245.1. Classification (NCBI taxonomy): domain Eukaryota; kingdom Metazoa; phylum Arthropoda; class Insecta; order Coleoptera; family Carabidae; genus Nebria; species Nebria salina. Next base: position 3,213,711 of record OX063280.1, read on the forward strand.
TATATTTAAAGATGTAAGTTTAAAACTTAAGCGTTGATCTTTAAACAAAAAAGATTAGTATTATTTTATATAAATAAATAGTACAAACGGTAACGAAAACCTGAACAATATCAGCTCTTCGTAGAAATCTTTTTATTTACCCGAAGAGGATATATTTGGCAATTAATTTGGACAACGATAACAGAAAAAAGCTGTTGTTAAAAATTAAATGCAGTAGAAACATAAGTTCATATATGCTTTCGCCGCAGTATGCATGAAGGCTGTTGCAGTAATTTCTCTGCCTTCTTAGTTTTAAATTAAACATCTGTGGAACACCTAAAACTTCGGCAAAAGGATTTGTGTGACACTTTAATAAATTAGCCAATTTGGGAAATATACTACTGACTTATTGCTTAGTTTTGAAGAAAAGCATTGCAAGTTTTTTTTATAATTATTATTGGTCTACCTAAAACATTTTTAATTTATATATTTAAAATATTCTGAGATGTCTTTAACACCTCGTATCTCAGATGATTTTAGGCATTGTATCAATCACAACAGATAGATCACGAATATATAAGAGTTATGAACAAGAATTTGTGCTATCGAATTCGATGTGATGAAATGGATCGATAAATATTGGTTAAGTGTAGCTAGATTATTTTTGTAAGAATTTAAAACCTCAGTCCCAATATGACCAACAATTCATAGGGAAGCAAAACGTATCCGGATTTAAAAATCAAGCAAAATGATTGATATTGAAAGATATAATGAAATGATAACGTTTAAATATTAAAACTTCTCAACGAAATCCAGAATAATTAAAATTTATTCAGACATAATATTACTAACAAGATGTTATAGAAATCAATAAGAAGACAAAACTATTTACCTAGCAGTACACACTTTGAATATAATGTGTAGTTTTAAATTAAATAGGTGGTAGAAAGACTTTTTTGCTTTGTTTAATAATTGACATTTAAGCATAATATTAACAATTCAATTCCTGTCAGCAGATTTCTAATAACTTCACTGCCGAATGCAATTATTTAAAACGAAATTATTTATTTTTCCTCACAAATATATGTACGGAAAAGTTTAAATACACCAGAAGTAGTTTATCTAATTCATATGCGTAGTGGCATTAATATTAAATATGTTTTAATTAAATTTGAACTCTTGCTTTATAGTCTCGTTTGTTTAACATTGCTCGCTTATATTATTCGTTTCTTTGTTTTAACTACAAATAAATTTCGATTTATTTTGAAGGTAAGTCATTATATAGATATAACTCTATTAACTTAAATAAGATTTACTTTATATTTTTAAGTTTAAAGGCATGAAATAGCAGTTTTACAGAATCGCAATTTATAGGTTATATTTTTTGCACATGCAGTGAGTTTATTTTAAAAACTAGACAAGTATTATTAATAATTTCAGATGGAAAATATGTGCAAATGTATTAGTTTCAATGATATATAAGTGAGGGTTTGTTTATTAACTTATAATACTTCGAAAATTGAGTTTGAATCTATCGATGTTTTAGGTTATATGTTTTTTAGCACATTTTTTAAATCTTATCAAAATTCTGGCTAAAATTGATAATTTAATATATTTAGATGGTTATGTGTTTCGCTCCAGACTGTAAGCACTACAGCGAAAAGCATCGGAGCCGATTTTTTGTTTTTCCAAGAGATGCAAAAGAAAAGAAAATATGGCAAAAATTATTGAGGTATTTATTTGATTTTATATATTCAATAATATGAAGTAATTCATTTTATTGTTTCTTGGACGTGAAGACAGAGAGCCGTCTAAGTATTCCCTTGTTTGTAGTTGCCATTTTGTTAATGCTGATAGAAGAAATCGTCCGACAATCTACGAACGTAATAAGGATAATATTGGACGCCTTTTAAGATCACACTGAAAAAAACATGATATCTAACCAACCCTAATATGAAATGAAAGATACCTATGCTACAAAAATAGAACCGAACTCCATATATAAATTTACTCCTTATGAGTAATTCTGTACAAATAGATTCTATAAGATCTGTTGTTTCATCATTTTAATATCAAATAACGCCATAATGACTTCTATCTCATCTAGCATATATTTTACAATATTTTGCAAATATAGCTTTAAAAATTGCAACAATTTATATTATATATTATATTATTATATTATATTTCGTACAACCTGAGCAATCACACTTTCATCAGCAAATTATTAACTGAAAATCAAATTTCAAAATGAACCTTAAGGATGAAAGGTGGAAATGTGAGAAAATAGTGGGATGGAAACTATGTCGTCCATAAATCAAAACATACCGGTAATGACCATAGTAGTCGATCCGCAATTTAAATAAAATTAACAAAAAAATCAAAACAAAATTCAAAAACGAAATAATTTCGTGTATTCAAGAATTGATGGTTCGCGAGTTACTCATTGGACCATAAATTTAGATATGGTAGGAATAATAAAACAAAAATAAAACAACAAAATGCAGTGGTTAAAATATTTCTATAATTTGTCCCAAATGAGCCCTTTACTTAAAAGGACTTCCTTTGTTTCGTTATTTCATATGCACATTACATTGGATAAAATGAACAACTTATATATCAGATCGCCGAGTATTTAGGATTTTATGATGAGAGCACAAATAGAAAGATTACTAAAGGAAGTACAGAACTTAAAGTGCTGTTTCCCAACACTTATTAGAAACTGTTATTTTTGTAAGTATTGAAGTAAAATAAATGTTCTAATTGTAAATAATAAAATTAATTATTTCTTAAAAATCGTGTACAAGTAAATGTAATTGGAACTTCCTTCAACTACATACACATCTCCGTACTATACTTACTAACAAATATTTGAAATTGGGTTACATGGAATAAATTCAAATATACAAATGGAAAAATTTAAATTTACGTTTGAATTAAATATAGATGAAAGTAGTTGTATACTACTTTTACACAATAAAAGTCTGAAATATAACAGAAGTTAAAATCAGTAGAAAATTATATAATACTTGATTGGAATTATGAATATATACAATACCAATAATAGAGCATAGAGAATATAAAAAGCTTAAACAAAATAGTAATTCACCACTAACACCATTAATAATAAGTTGTTCGAGATTATTCATTTTTCCTAATTATATTCAACAATTGTAATTGCTTCTTTAATAGATTTAATTGTAGTATCTATTAGCTTCATATGATAATCCAGAGTCGCGATTGTAGTTCTAAAATGACTATAGAGAAATCGGCTGTTTATAACTATTTATAGTTTAAGTTTTAGCTACAATTTATTACTAAACAGGTACTTTGTGAATGAATCCAGCCATGTTCGACATCAATTAACAAATAACATGTTTAAACCATAAAAATTAATTGAAGTAGTATTGAAATTGTTAGAATATAAGAAATATCAAATAGTAATACTTACTATAATCACTTAATCCAGGTGACAAACATATATACTTAACTGTTACGTACGAAAATGTTATTTTTATTAGTATTTAGCACTACAAAAATGTGTTGCCTTTATATATGAAGTAACAGAATCAGAATCAATTAATGATAACTATGTAAGTTCTACTTAATGTAAACCGGGAAAAAACTAGCGTAGTTTAAAATCATGGTGGTTAAGATAGTAACCCACAAAATGTATATTTATTCAATAGAATTTAATTTTGTATTATCAATAAAAACTGTAATTTTAATTCATAGTCAATATTTAAATATGTAAGAGGAACAGGGAAGATACTTCGTCCATATTCTAATATATTCATGTTTACAAAATATTCATTCCACAAACGTCGCTTACAGTGGTGAGTTCGATATGAGGTATGAAAAACACTTATTCACATAGTTTTTGTAATAAATAGCTTTTTACCTCATAGATGTTAAACATATCATTTAGTAATACCACAATCGGTTGAAATAATTAACCCTTCTTCGAGTTTATGTATTGCTAAACCATTAGCCTGAAATTGATAAAAAGATTTATTAATTGGTTATAATACCGCAACTCCATAATAAAATTTGACTCACTCTCCGTCAATATACAACACACAACGAAGGCTGGAAATAGACCAGCATTTATAACTTAAAATAAATTGTTTTACGGTTGAAGAGGAAAAATAAGCTATCTTAATATTAGGAAATATTTGGTTTGGTCATTACAAATTGGCTAAGACATTGATACTCGGCAGAAAAATATGATGAGTAGAGAGAAAGGATGTATTAAATAAATGCTGCTAAATTATATATATTATTTTGATAGTTACCAGTAAAGAACCTGAATATAAATTATGAATAAAACAGAAACAAGTAATCAAAAGTCTACTTTAACAAACATATACAACAGTATTTCCTTTGTACAAAATAATATGAATTCCGCTTTGCAATTTAATAATAGTTGTTGCATAATCCACCCATATATTATATTTACTAAAACAAAAACATTTTTAACGGAAAAAACACAAAAGTCTTGCATCCACCCATTTAATAAGGAACTATACTCCATTGAAATATATTGAATATATTTCAATTTCAATAATTCTATTCTATAAATATATAATTTCGTTTGAATCACAAGCATAAAAACATGGTAAAATATTTATTAAAATAATATTTTAAAGTTCTTGTGCAAAATTCGAATACCCAATTATTTGCCAATTTAGTATGATGGTTCATAATTGTAATTGTTATCAAAATGTAATCAGGTCTACTTCTTTAAATTTTGTAAGTGTGTTGACTACATGGTCATAAGTAGGATTAAAATTTAAAGGCGCATGGTAATCCCGTACATTTGTACAGGATATTATTCGCGAAATGATATTTTGCATAGCACCGCTAATATAATGAGAATAAAAGTATAGCATGTGTAATAACCATTGGCTTAAGTTCTTTATGAGAGTAGTTTAGCATTGATGGTACCGATTCCTAAAAGGTACACCATACCAAATATCTGTATGAATAAACAATATATGTTCAATAATTAAAATTATGAAAGAGACAACCATTTTATGAATGATATAGTACCAATCAACGATACCTGAAAAAAATAACAAAAATTGGCACATTCGGTACATTCAATTTTTATATTTCAATTTTTTTACGATTAATTTAGATTCCGAAGCTACCACAGATAAAATACATAAATAATTAAGATTTTCTGCCTAAGATTGTCAGCGCAATACACTAAAACAATGAAGACTGTAACGGTTAGCACTGAACTGATTTTTAATAAAACGATTCGTCCTCACCCTCCAAAGATTCAATTCGTATTCAAATTTAAAAAATTAACCGCGTAATAATTTAACTATATCCCACCAAACATTTATTTTATATATATTCAACAAGTTTCTAAGACACACTTTTCTATTACACTTATCAAATCGTTCCCATTGTACCACCCCACATTATCTTACTTTGACGCACTGCTCATGTATTCACGTACTTTGCTTCTTCGCTTATCTCAATCTTAGATTGCGAATTACCCCTTAAATCGTACTATATACATAATAAGTCAAATCAAGCATATGTATTAAGCAAATATAATCAGATCCACGTTCATTCAATCACATTCAAGAATAGCAGGGCATCTTAAGCAGTACATCTGATGAATTGAAGAAATAAAATAGCGAATATATATATGCACTTATTAAAAACGAAAGCATACGTATTTTTACTTTTTAATACCAGAGGTTAATTTAAAAGTTTGTTTTGGCAAAATAAGCGTAAAGCGTTATCGATAGTGACGAGAGAGCCGGTGATGGTGAACAGAGTAATTTTTGTGAATTGACCCTATAATACCATGTTAAGCCATAAATAAAAATTTAAAGATAATACGGTTTTTTTATTTCAGAATATATTTAAATTACAAAATAAGAATATGGTCATGCCATTTTCTTACAATTATTCTTACTGTCTTCGATGCAGAAAACAGTAATTAGCAAATACTTATTTTCAGACTTACAGCTATAAATGTACTTTTCACAACAGCATCTTCGCTAAATTTATACAATACAAATGAAATGACATATTAATCAATAACATAAATAGCCAATGTAATTATCGGTACCGAAAATGTTATAAGTGGATAAAAAAGAATTGCACTATTTTCAAATATGCAATTTAAAATGTAACCTATTGAGTAATTTATATACTTACAGCCTCATTAAGGCTAGGTATGAAATTATTATCCAGTAATATTTTAGGCGAACAAATATGATTTCAAATAAAAATGTTTAAAATAATGTAAATAAAATCGTATCAAATAAATAGTCTAGTAGGCACATATAAACCAGCAATATATATGAAATGTTTCGAATATTTAGAGTTGATAAATAGAACCATACGGAAGGATACAGTATTCGACGCTAATGGCTACAAATTGAAATAATTGCGCAACAGTAATATAATAGTAAAAGTTGATTCTCTAAAACATGTGTCCAAAATCGCAAGAGTAACATCCAAACCAAGGTAAATGGCATTGGATTAAATAACATTACAGTTCAGGTTCAAACTGTTTATAGATTGCTGCTTACGTAACGAAAAAAATGTTCATTACAACTAAAACACATAGGTAGCAAATAGAATTGTTAACTTGATATTGTACATTGGCGTTTAGGAAATAATTTTTAACCAATGTATAAAAATGTTGACATATATATTTATTAAATAATTTTGGCAATTTCGAATAAGCAATTAAAAATTTCATGTAAGTTAAACAACGGACTATCCTTCCAAATATCAATTTAATATCTTTCTCTTAAATTAATTGTTAAAATTTGTAAGACTATCAATCGCTTTAGTGAATTTCATAGCGGGCGCATTAAAATAACAAAACATTTTCCACGTACAATTTGTTGTAAAACATGTTACCTTTTCCATTCCACAAATACATATTAATAACATAACATATCCTAATTGTACTTATGTAAATATAACTAACGATAATTAGACTAACGAATATAATATACTATCTATTCGAAGTAGGTTACAAGTTTATTTTATATTTTTCTTAAATGTGGGTAAGCGTTTTATACATTATATCACAAAATTAAAATTTAAACAAAATAAAAATCCTATGGAATACAAAGTTACTGTAACATACGATCTATGCACAGTTGTCGACTTATTGTAATCAACACTATCTTGAATTGCTGCGGAATCCTGCAATACTATTCTCTCATCATTTGCCTGTGTTATAGTTCTTAGTTTCGATATATATGCAGCATACACATCCAAAGTCAAGTTTCCTTTTCGGTGATTCCTCTTCCTTTCTGCAATTATAGAGTAGCCATCTCCCCCATCCACCAAAAATGAAACCATAAGAACTCTGTATATTTGATCGTCAACAACGTCCGAATACACTGGAATTTCACATTTGCTGCAAAGTACTTTGAGACGAGTGACTCTTGAGCCAATTGGTTGTTGAGAATCAAATACTACTTTAAAACCAAAAATCAAAATTATATTAGAGATTGCAATGAAACACATCTCTTAAAAAGGAAAATATTACGCGTTACATACAAACATACACAGATACATATCGTCAAGACTATTCCCACCATTACAGCGCAGCTAATATGATCATCAAGCATTAAAATTAAAATACGCTATTATAAAACTAACTCATATTACTGCACCTAACTGCTTAATCAGCTGATGTTAATAATATTTGATCGCGAATTCCAGTGATTAGGAAGGGTTGCAAAATAGAATTTAATATAAGTAATCCAATATTAAAATAATATAAAATCAAAATTGTATTGGATACTGCAGCGGATCAAATCTCTTAATAAGTTGAGAATTGAAAATATTGCATCCGTGCCTATTTCCATCAATGGGGTAGAGGAGAGTTTTTTACAGAGACTTATTTAGCAAGTATTAAAATAAAAATACACTATTGCAGAACAAACTCAAATCAGTGTGCAAAAATGCGAAATCAGCGAAAGTAAATAATATTTAATTGAAAACTAAGACAGAGAATTCCAGTAATTAAAATAGGATGCAAAATAGGATGCAAAATAGGATTTATAGAGTAGTCCACCACGGAATTGCGTCCATGAATAAAATAACAATTTAGTTATTGGCTAAGACGCCAGAATTAGATTAAATGCTAAAATATTAAAATGGTGTGCTGACCAAGAATATGATGCTTACAATGATTAGGAGTATGAGTGACGTGGTCTAAAAGATGTAACTAACAAAAGTGAGTTAAAAAGTAAAAAGTATCAAAGATAATGAAAGCCAAAGAGAAAAAAATAACCAATAATTATGAGAACCATATTAGCATGATTATGATGCAATAATACAAATAAAATGAGATTTAGAGTAAAAATCAATCGAAGGTAACGTATATGATACCAACACTACGAGTTGCTAATTGTAGCAACTGAAATGAATAGCAAAATTTTAAGAGTGCAAACCTTTTTCCAATAATACAGAAAAAAAGAATGAATAAATTCTCAAAAGATATCGATTTTAATTGAAAAATCGTAAAATATGGTATGTTACAGCATAGATAAAATTTCTTTTTTAAATATCGTTAAGAGATATTTTCGTTAAAATAGAAGCGAGCTTAATGAACTAAAGACATTGCGTTGTGTTTATATTGCATATTGGATTAAAAATCTTCACAGATAGTTTGGCTTTAGGATATGTAGGAGCGCCATTGGCTTGCTATTAGTATAAAACTATACTTTATTCAAAACTGGGTTTAAGATCAAACTGAGGCTTTCATTTTAAAAAATGCATTTAAAGATTGAAAAAAGCGTAATTCATATTTCAAAGTGATGTTAAAATTTATATATTTTGATAGTATTCGTAACAAATCAATTATTTTTGCATTCGAAAAAAGGATATTAATCTCCTTAGAAAATAAATAAACTAACATTAAATTAGTGGAAGTTGATAAATATTCACGATAAGGAATTTTATAAACCATTTTCTGGATTTATTAAGGTAAACGGTAGGTAGTTTTTCGTATCGTAAAAAAAGTAAATCAATCGACATGGAATGTAATACTAATAAATATAAAATTGCACCAAGAAAATAAAATTATAAAAGTCAAAACAAATTGATATCTAATTATAAATTAAGAGCAAATTCATCAAATATACGAGCGATCTGCCAAAGTTCTGAGAATTGTTTTTATTGTCAAAATTATATTATTATTATCATATCATTCTTTTATAAAATTTCTTCTTCCTGCATTAAGGTCATTTATATTCTATAATCGTGCACCAAGTATATTTGTTCAATTTTGGAACGGATATCGCAACGTTCACAGCAACGTAGAACCGTCTACTTCATGGATCATCTTCAAAAAGTAAACTGCCAGCTTTAAACTGCACTCACCAAATAATTGTTGGCGTGAAAGGATTGCTCATTCAACTAGGCTACACACCTAAGACTTTTGTAACATCTTTTATACTTGGGACGTACACATAATTTGATATAATAAATGTTAGTAAAATTTATAGAAGAAGAAGGCCTACAACGTTATCCTCAAATCTCCTTTATCAAGCTGAAGTCAACACTAGAATTAAACTTGTGTTTATAATGAGGTTGAACCTATACATCTATTAAGTAGGAATATATGATTTCACCTTAGTAATGAATCTAGACAAACGATAAAAGAAAAGAAAATACAGATAATCTTAAATATATTAATTTCGTCGAAGAATATACAAGTCATGATAATGAAAAAATATTTAAATGCATGAGCAGTCTTATATTATTTGATAAAAATATTCTATAATGGACGATGATACTTATAACAAGAAAATGAATCTACATATTTACCAACAAATATGAACATATTATTTGCCGTTAGTATCTATAAAATAAACATTCTTTATTTTTAAGAAATAACAATAATATAGTTCAAGTTCTAAATGATTGGTTTGCATATGTAAGTAGGATGATTAGTTCCAGAAACATGAAACTCATAGATACAACACAGTTCGTGAAAATAAAATTCCAAAAACTGATCCAATGAGAAACTATAAGTTTTAGGACCGATAATGAAATTAAGAACACACATTCATGGATAGGTATCAAAATATGATTCGTCGTAAATAAAAGATTATATGAAAACGTACCAGACATTTGCAAAAACTCGTGGAACTGATACGTCCGCACAGCTGATGGAGTAACAGAATATTCCAAGATATCTTTCAAGTCCTTTCCGGATAATTCGACACAATCAAGAGTATTATCGAAAGGCAGCGAAGCAACTAGGTCATAGTCAACTATATCTAGTTAAATAAAACTATGTATTACCCTAAATTTGATTTTTTGTACCTAGATCCAGTCAAATAGAATTCCACGAATGTTCAAAGTTACCCACTTTCTACAGAATGCAATTCTGCATGTACAATTGCAGTAACTAGCATATAATACAATAACGGATAAAGGTTCAAGAAAGAATTTCACTGCCAATCATTATTTATACTATTATCTCCAATAGAAATACTTTAATTATAAAATAATATTTGAAGCAATCCCCTAAATTTAACAAAAATAATCGTAGACCAATGTTAAATTCCAAAATATTTATCTAAGCCTGCACATATCGTCATGATTTCCTTTTATTTGACAAACTTCACTATTATAAAATTTAAAAAAAAATTACTTCAATATGAGAGATTACAACGTATTACTTCCAGCAATATAAATTCGACAGCACTTTATTTAGACAAAAATGACATTCCCGCGAGCGATTTGAGGACACACAGTCTACACTTATTTAAAATCAACACCATATAGAAATTGGCTTAAAAAGAAGTGATGAAAGATTACCAGTGGCTTTTGTGTAATTATTGATGTGCAAATTATGTGCAATTATGGTTCGATTTCAAATATATGGATATTTCATAGAATTTATCATAAACAACCCACACATTTAGACCTATATCAAAATACAAAGGATTAAAACCAAACAAAATTAATAAATATATTTATATATGTACTATAATATCGTAAAACTACGATTCATAACTAGCGAACTTAGTATCGCAATATTGTTGGCTAGCAAAATATTGGAAACAACATTTTCGATTTACTAAAAATAATAGATACAAAATATCAGCCAGGACTGATTAAATAGAAAATAAAACTGTCATTAAATATTCTGTTTAACGGAAACACAAATAAAGCAAATTTTGCATAAATTTATCCCAAAGATGTGACACATTTATAAACATTTTTAAATTGTGATATAAATGAACATTTCTATTTAGCGACATTTTTCGTTGATACCTTTTGATACTACTGAACTGCAAAACACTGAAGCAAAGAAAACTATTATTTATAAAAGAATTTTGTTTGTAATCATCGGGTCCATGAATAAATAATGGACATTACTAAAGTATCTTACATGTAGACAACGTATTAAAAAACCAAAACTTCAGTATATTCTTAAATGATAATATAGAATTCTAGGCCGGTTGCACAAATTCACATAAAATCTTGTAAAACAAAATTAGTGATAATTCTAAAATGACCAATTTAAATTAAGAAACATGTATCGCTCATAAGATACAGTTGTGTTTCGTTCTTTATCATTTATTATATTCGTAGTAATATTTACCAATAGGGAAAACGATTTAGGTCGCAGCAATTAGTGCCAGATAAGGGCCAGTTAATCGCGGTAAATTGTGTGAAATAATTGCACATCTTCAAATCAAATTAATTTTCAATAGTAAAATAATCACTCTTCAGCTAGAATAGATCCAATTTGACTAATTATAAATTACACGTCAAAAGGAAGAGTCGTACATTTCAGAATCTATAATCGATTTTAGATGAGCCTCTGTTCAAATCTGTTGTCGCAACGATTTTAATGAACATACACATTCAGACATTTTATGAGATGAAATAAAATTGTGATAATTTAACGCCCCAAGATAGATGTGTACTTCTTTGTTTTGAAATTAATAATTTAATCGGAAGTACATGTTTACTCCAGTCTTTATAGCGGTTTATACAATGATTCAAAAACGGTTACAATAAAAATAGTTACAATTAAAAAAAAAAAGGTACGGCCCTTTTTCTTTGGCCACCTTTTTCCCAACAATTGTACCGATTATCAGAAACTCGTTATTGTATATTCAGTTTAGCTTAGTTATATTCCAATGGTTAAACAGATATAGGATACTTTTAATAAAACAAAATAAGGAGAAGAATTAGGAATCTGACATCCAATACATTTATATTGTAAGGCCGTCATTTCTTGATGCAATATATTTTCATGTTATTCTTGAAAATTCTATTTTATGCAACAAAATTTCTAGAAATTACCTTGCGCGAACACTTATATTCACACGTATGCAATTCGTTACAATGTTAGAAAATGGATTTATTTTTAATGGCGGATAAAGATTATGCGGATAACTGTCTCGAGCGCAATCGCTAATTGTACGATTGTTAAAAATATATATAAAAAGACACGTACATTTTGGTCTCGTAGATAGTTATTAATTAACTAATAGGTTGAAAGAGGAAAATCGTGGAAATAGAATTACAGGTTTTAAAGCAGGCCCTAATTTTAGAAACTCGCTCCAATAAGCTTCCAATTTCAATATCATTTTTAAATTTTGAATTGATAATTAAGTGCATGCAAGAGAATTTCTTAAGAAATATATTCAGTGAAAGAGTATTTTAATGATTTGTTTAATATTAGAAATATAGAAAAGGAAATGTTTAGTTGTACAAAAACAAAGTCCAATGTATATAATTTAAAGTTTGCAACTAGTGTTTCCCATTACAGGCAGAATAATAAAAATAACATTGGTGTTCAAATGATTTAAAACGCAACTAATTTGCTCATAACGAACAACATCGGCTGTACGATTTTTAAATAAAAACTTCTCTCCATATGACAAATTTAAAAATAAAACATATATTACATAAAAATGGCGTAAAAATATTTATATCACGATTTACTTCAATCGACAGACCAAATTCGTAGTTGAAAGCATTTTTTGAATTCGAATTGTAGAAATATATGAGAGCTCATATTTGTTAATATGAATATTATTTCATTATTTATACAAAGAATTACTTAGTAATAGATTCTTGAATTTGTATGCATTCATATGAGGTATCTTAGTACTTGGTACACGGTTTGGTTACAATTAAAAATGATAGTAAAACAAAAACATGCCAACTCAAATTCAACATTGAATAAATATAATAGTATAAAAATATGTCAATGCACATTGTGGTACAGAATAATTCTCGTGATGAACTTTAAAGAAGAATATTTCAATTCTAATTTAATATTGAATGTGAAGATGTGTTGCGTCACATTTACTGGTCCTACATAAAACCACGAGTAACCTAAGGTTAAAATAATATAGACCAATTTGATATGACAGACACATTTAGATAAAGTTTCATAAGATTAAATGTTAAAATTCATTTTAATATGAAAAATTACCATTCGCAAATTGTTTCCCAACTACAAATTATTTATGGCAAGATATTTAATAGTTGTGAATGACCATCTCAAAAAATCAATATTTTTTTAATAATGATTTATAGATCATCAATTTCTCATGCAAGTCTTTCGCAAACTTAATGCTTCTTATTTCATTTACTTCTTAAATATATTTTAATTTTACTTATATCCTGACAATTGATTGACTGTAAATATTTACTGTATTCATTATTATATATTTCTTCCAACTAATACATTAAAAACGTAATTGTTAATATGTTATTATTGAACTAAGTATATTTATTTGAGTATATGTAAATTAAGCAAATACTTACTGCCAGGTAATATTGAAGTCCTAATAGCACCAGAGTTAATTATTGCAATTAACGCGTAAGTCCAGTGATTTTCTTCAGCAACATTCATATACTATAAAAATCACAATGTTGAATAATTTCCTTTTCATACGATTGTTACAAAAATGTGAAAAAATCATACAAAAATTATAACAGACACATTCTTCAACCTTTATTTAAATGTCAGCTATGTAGGAATTGCATTACTTATCTACGTTTATGTATTTAATTTATATTTTTATTTTAAAACTAGTCATACTATTTAAGTATCTATAACCACTTCAAAAGCAAATTGCATATTATATAAATATGACTCGTCGTTAATACAAGATTATATGAAAATGTACCAGACATTTGCAAAAACTCGCACAGCTGATGGAGTAACAGAATATTCCAAGATATCTTTCAAGTCCTTTCCGGATAATTCGACACAATCAACAGTATTATCGAAAGGCTGCGAAGCAACTAGGTCATAGACTGTTATATCTAGTGAAATAAAATTATGCATTATCTTGAATTTGATGTATTGTACCTAGATCGTCATATAGATTACGACGATATTCAAAATTACCACGGAATTCAATTCTACGCGTAGAATTACAGTAAGAAACATAAAATACAGTAACGGATAAAGGGTCAACAAAGAATTTCACTGAACACACTGAATACATTACTTTGAACTAAAATAGAAGTAGACCTATGTTAAATTTCCAAAATTTTATCTAAGCCATCACATATAGTTTTGTTTACCTTTTATTGGACAAACTTCACTATTATAAAATTTAAAAAAAATTACTTCAGTATAGTCTGAAGATGCTACTGTGTAGCGAAACTATAGTCACGTGAAATAAATATACCAAAGTAAAATTGAAAACATTATTATTTATTATTTTTTAACACATTGGTGTTCAAATGATTTGAAACACAAATAATTTTATCATAAAGAACAACATCGTCTGTACGATTTTTAAATAAAAACTTCTCTCCATATGACATATTTAAAAATAAAACAGATATATTACATAAAAATAGCGTAAAAATATTTATATCGTGATTTACTTCAATCGACAGACCAAATTCGTAGATGAAAGCTTTCTTGTAATTTGAATTGTAGAAATATATGAGAGCTCATATTTGTCAATATGAATATGATTTACACTATATATACAAAGCATTACTTAGTTACAGATCCTTGAATTTGTATTCATTCATATGAGGTATCTTAGTATTTGCAGTAAAATATTCAAAAGTAACAGTAAGTTTAGTTTTCGTATCATTTACAAAATATAGCAAATTTAAAATCCGAATTACTCCGTAGTACCAATAAAAGGTGAACACGGTTTGGTTTCAATTAAAAATGATAGAAAAATAATAACATGACAACTATAATTCAACATTGAATAAATAGAAGAATGCTTAACAGTCTAAAAGCAATTTAGTGAAGTTTAAAAAATGTCAATGCACATTGTGGCGCAGATTAATTCCCGTGACGAACTTTAAAGAAAAATATTTCAATTTTTATTTAATATTGAATGTGAAGATGTGTTGCGACACATTTACTGGACCTACATCAAACCATTAGTAACTAAAGGTTGAAATAACAAATACCAATTTGACATGGTAGACCAGTATCCAATACACATTTAGATAAATTTTCATAAAATTTAATGTTAAAATTCTAATTTAATATGAATAATGACCTTTCTTCGATGCATTCGCAAATTCTTTCCGAACTACAAATAATTTATGCAAATATCTCGAAAAATAAAATATTTTTAAAAATGATTTATAGTTGCTTCTTATTTCATTTACTTAAATAAATTTTAATTTTACTTATATCCCGACAATTGATTTTAAATATTGACTGTATTCATTATTATATATTTCCTTCATCTTATACATTAAGATCGTAATTCTTAAAATGTTATTATTTAACTAGGTATAGTTTATTTATATGATTATATGTAAATTTAGCAAATACTTACTGCCAGGTAATATTGAAGTCCTAATAGCACCAGAGTTAATAATTGCAATTGCCGCGTAAGTCCAGTGATTTTCTTCAGCAACATCCACATACTATAAAAATCACAATGTAGAATAATTTCCTTTTCATACGATTGTTACAAAAATGTGAAAAAATCATACAAAAATTATAACAGACACATTCTTCAACCTTTATTTAAATGTCAGCTATGTAGGAATTGCATTACTTATCTACGTTTATGTATTTAATTTATATTTTTATTTTAAAACTAGTCATACTATTTAAGTATCTATAACCACTGTCAAAAGAAAATTGCATATTACGGATGATTTCTTTATCTTGAGACAGCTAGCGTATCATCAATACTGAATGCGATAGCAAGACGTGTAAGATGAGCTAATATTACTTTCGCCGTGTACTCCTAACTAGAAGTACTTTCGAATAACACAGCCGTAATCATCTATACTCGCTTTCCAGTTTTCGATTTCTTTATTTATGTCAGGATCTTAAAGAAAATTAATGGCAATTGCTAGCGAGTGTCAGCTCCCAAATTGAACAAGCCAAAGTGCAAAATATTTTCTGTGAAGCTAAATCTGTAGCTCTTAATTGGTAGATTTTATTTAAATATTAGTACGCGTGTTATGTAGCGTTTTAGATAATTTATAAACAGGACAAGTTAAATTAACGCGGTTACTTAAAAATGGCAAAATAATGCTTCGAAATATTTTCATCATAAGAATTCTAAAATATATTGAATAAGTATAAAAGTTTCGTATCTTATAAGAAGCTGACATTCACTTAGATATCATTTGCTAACATATGACAAATTACTGTCAACTTTTTATTAATCTATAATTTTATTTATCATAAATGGAAATCTGGTATAATATATGTCTATAAATGTCTATTGGTTTTGTATATTATTACTTAAATATCACCAAAGGGCTTGAAAAGATTATAGAAGAGTAGGTTTATTAATCATATATTATACCAACAACATTATATAGGATAAGCACAGTAAATTCTGATGTTAATTACATGAAATGACGAATGCACTACTTCTTTGTAAAGATGAAATATAATGCAATATATATATATTTATAGTTACAGATCTAATAGACGGATTTATCAACTACATCCCTTTCTCGTTCAGTTACTTTTAATAAAAATTAAAACATAAACGCTATGAATCCAATAATTACTAAGCGGAAATTTGGATAAAACTTATTTTGTTGATTAAATATTCAACATGGCAGAGGTAAGTTACAGATGAAGGATTTTATCCAATATCGTGGATCAATGTTGCAGTATTAAGAGACCGATTTATAAGTAGTAATACAAATAATCGCAACATAAAACGAATGATTTCAATATATTTAATAAATTAAGAAGTTAGAAGAGTAAATGAAATTACGTATACAGGACTTGAAGATAAGTGCATTGTAACCTTAGTGCGTAATATGTATGAAGTGCCATGAAAAAAAATTTTTTTTATTATTATAACCATTACATGTTTTTTTAGTGACAAGTAAAAAAAAAATAGTAAAAACAAGACCTTCATATATTCAAAAAAAAAAAACGTACTACTCTGCCGGATTTAGGACGTCCGGAATTAAACCCGGGCAGGCGCCTATATCAAAAAAATACTCAAGAATCTCTACTTCTTAATTGTTTACTTTTCAAAAGTTATTCTTATGACAAAAATAGTTCAAGGTATATTTTAGATTAATCTAAGTTAGTTTTTTTTTAAATTTGTATTTGGCTCTAAATGCCCAGTTAAGAATCTCCAAAATTTGTAAATAAAAATTATCCTTATTAGATTATAATTTTGTAATTTCGTCCACCCTATTTGTATAAGCTTCTAAGGTAAACCTATCCCGACTCCGACTTGAGAGCTAGTCAAAGCATTTTATTTTAATTCATTATACAACAAATGGCACAGAAAATAACTTCCGTCAATAAATAATTGTTTCGTTAATTTTAATATAGCCACTACCTATTTGAGCACAATATTGAAATGAAATTTTATACTCAGACTTTTATTTTAACTATAACTATAATAATTCTAAAAGAAATTTTAATTGATCAAGAAAATAAAAACCTTATCAATTTGAAAGAATTGTTACTAATTACTACTCGAAGTGCAACAACTAGTAGTAGTAGTAGTAGCAGTAGGATTAAAATTTAAAGGCGTATCAGCCTCTTGGGCTATTCACGCCATAAACTATATTATGAAAGAAACTAACTAAATATATGTTATGTAAAAATAAAATTGTAAACTTAATATCTATTAAATGTAAAATATTAATAAATGTATATATAAATAAATAAAATGTACAGGTTTAAAATTGTAAAAATAAATGATATTGTAAAATATTATTGAGTGCTAAAAAAAATACGTGTATAAATAAAATTAATGACAAAGCTAGCACTTTTAAATAAAGGCAAATAGACCTGTATTCCTGAGGAACAGGACGACCCTGTCAATGAGTGTCGAATGGTCACCAAGGGCCACCGACAGGTCAAGTGACATACCCGCCCTGTTTCGCTGCTCGGTAAACTGGGAGCACTCCAACAAAACGTGCGCCACTGTCAAAGCAGTGTCACACGTTTCGCACATCGGAGCCTCCTCACGGCGCAAAAGATGACCATGCGTCCACCAGGTGTGCCCTATCCGGAGTCTCGCCACAGCGACCTCCTCCTTTCGGGATGCCCTATGGGAAGAATCCCATGACCTCACGTTGTGCTTAACATTTTTAAGCTTGTTAGAAACTATATGACTCCACCTTTCCTGCCACTGATTCATGATCAGATGCTTAAAATGACCTTTGAGGTCATCAGCAAGCACCCGATCATAATCAATGGTGGCCTTGGACAAAGCTCGCTTAGCTGCTGCATCAGCTGCTTCATTCCCGCGAATACCAACATGACTCGGTACCCAAATAAAGCGCACGATAGACCCTTTTGACGATAATGTCATCAAGGTTGCTTGTATCTGCTGCAAGAGAGGATGTTTAGGGTACAAAGAATCAATCGCTTTCAAAGCGCTCATTGAGTCTGACACAATAACAAAAGAATTACGTGCGAGTCTGCAAATATAGAGAAGTGCTTGGTTGAGTGCATACAGCTCTACCGTGTATACGGACGAGAGTTTGTGAAGTCGAAACTCACACGCACCTCTTGCCGATATAAAAACACATGCAACCCTGTCGTTGCTCTTCGAACCGTCGGTGTAAATGCGAATCCATTGCCGATAGTTGGCAATGATTCGAGCAAACTCACATTGGAACAGAATGGGTGGAGTAGCGGATCGATCCAGCTTTGAAAGCGCATAGTTGGTATTCGGACGGGAGAATGTCCAAGGTGGAAAGGGGCTGAAAGAAGTGTCTGGGGTTGAAGGAAGTTCAAAATTAACTTCTCTAAAAGTATTGCGAGATCTGATAGAAAAGGAACCCACCGAACGAGCTTTTCTGTCATAAATCTCCGCAAACTGTTGACCAAAGACAGTGTCAAAAACCAGGTGATATGGTTTCGACTTCATGGCTGCCGTGTAGTTCATGGTCAAAAGCCTGCGACGATCATACAGAGAAGGCTCGCCAGCTTCGCACAATAAACTTGGTATTGGGCTGGTACGAAAAGCACCAGTAGGAATTTGAAAGAATTGTTACTAATTACTACTCGAAATGCAACAACTACATTTTCAAATTCAAAGCAACTCTTAAATACTCGATAAATTATAAATAATCTGATAGTGTAAAAATAATAAAACCTTGAGGTTCTTCTTATCCCAGAAACAAACGATTCCCTTCCCATTGCATCACATCTCCCTCTTCGTTGTACCATAAAGTTAAATCCCCCAGATACCTTGTATTGAACGAAGCTTGAACAACTAGTAACTTTCGGCCACCTGGATGAGTAACAACAATCGGATAAGGTCCCTTAGGTGTTTCGGGACCCGGAGGGTTATTACCCGAGTAAAGAAATGCTTGAGAATGACCACCAACAATTAAGCCAATATGAGGCCCTGCGTACTTAATCTTCTACTCCACAATGTGAAAGAACAATAATAATTGTGCAATTTTCATTTTTAACTAAATGCTCAGCTGCTTTATTTCCAGTTCCAATTTCATCTTTAAATTTCAGTTTGCCTGGGTTATTAATATTCTGGAAGTAATATAGAATATTTCGGCACAATATTTATAATTCAATAACAGATATATTCACATTTGTTATTCTATCGTAGGGATCATATTTAAATTAATCAGCACTTTGTAAAATGGCCCTGCAACTGTCCATAAGAGTAAGGTTAGCTATAAAGGATTATACAGTAATTGGCGTTTAAAATAAATAAGTTTACTACAATTAATAATATTCATACAATTATGATATATAGACACAAGTAGATTTCGCACATTTTTACAGTGCATCGACATATAAATATTTTATTCTGGAAGATGTACAAGATAATAAATTGAGCATATATTCTCATTTAAAATTAATTATTTTTATAATTAGCGATTTAGTAGGCATAGACAAATAAATTACACATATCTATTACACATTACCTTACGCGATATTCAATAAAAAAATTGCTATTACAGAAAATATATATTCAAGGCGTCATTAAATGAATTACAAACTTTTTAATTAATTTCACGTATCTATTACACATTACCTCAGTTATGCTATATTCAATAAAATAAAAAATTGCTAGTACAGGAAATATATTCCAAGCGGCATTAAATGAATTACAAATTTTATAATAAATAATCATTCTTAGACAATTCAAAATCATGTATTTCGCAATTAGTTATCACTATCAGGATAGTTCCGCGTTGAATGCCAGTTGAATATATTACAAGGAATATAAAGCCTATTTGAGTGTAATTGTGAAAGTTTTTTGTTTATTGCAAATATAGGAATGCAAATAGAATTAACTTCGTGCTTATATTCGATGTAGTTATATACAGAATTATTCTCACTTTGCCATACCTGCTTATATATAATAAGGAATGTAATGTCAAGGTAAATAATAATCAAACAAAGAATAAATATAAGAATATGTTAAAATATAAATAAGCGTACATTTTGAATAAAGTACTTAGTATTATTAATAAAATTGTCTACTATTCAAACCATACCTAGTTTCATTCGTTATGCCAAACAAATTTTGAATATCACTTCATAGATAACTAGAAACATATAAATGACATATGAAAACACTTAATTCATGTTCTCGGAAGCATACGATATTTCCAAACCATGTGTGGCACAACTGCATACGTCTTCAGAGCTTTTCGTTAGAATTCAAAATTAGTATTTATGTTGCGGACGTATATGGAACAAGTTGAAAATATATAAAATCAGTTCTAAAATGAAAATTTAAGTCAAGGACATATTGATCAATATTTAAATGTAATGTGATATTAAGCATGCATAGTATAATAGTTGAAATATCAATTTATCAAATTTCAATACAAATTTTATTAAATTATAATTCGTAAATTTTATTAAATTTTAATTAGTTCTCAAATTGAAAAACGAACCAAAATCATTTTTTTATCAGAATGTATGTAAATATTTGATAAATGAATGAATAGACATTTAATAAACTCGCTGGTAAATTTAAGATTGCAGTCAATGCATCCAAAGAAGTATATGATAATTTGTATGCAAATTTATACATCTATTGATATAATTTATAGTTATTTAGATATTGATTACATTGAAACCGGTAAAAATACTGATTTTTGAAAGAGTTCCAAATAAGGGTTTCGATCCTTTCTGCAATAATCTAAACTTTCATGTATTTTTCTCTTAGTAAACTACTACGTTTCATTTCGTATATTACTAATTTAAATATGCCAGTTAAAATAAGAATTATCAATTTAAAAAATTCGAATCTACAAATAATATGATTCTATCATTAAAAAATGAAACTTTTTTGAGGTAACGTGAAAACAATATGAGTTGCTTACTATAAACAAATATCGAAGAGGAAAGTATAATATTGGCAAACGATTGGTTTATGCATTTATGGCAATAAAAAAAAATAATGCCATTCCTAATTTTCTATAGATTGGGAAAATGAATATTATAATCTACTAATAATGTATGAAGAAGTTAGTCAAAGAGCAAATGGATACAATTTACCAAAATTAAACCATTTTGAAGACAATGCAGGAAAGAGACATAAAGGGCATCCAAGAGGATTCTTGCATATTTATCAAGACACGAAATAATTCAAGTGACAAGAAAGTGCGTACCTAAATTTAACCCGTAAGTGATTTTTAAAAGTTAGATCAAACTAAAATATAAATTCAGATAATTCTAATAGATATAGCAAACAGATTGTAAATTCATGACAATGGTAAAACAACGGAATGGTAAAATTAATCATCACATAATGCCAACAAACATTTAAAAATAATCCATCCAAGACAGATATTCATTTTGATCAAATAGGCATATTTCTTATACACCTAATCGATATATCTGCTTAAATTTTGACAAATCTATTTTTATGATTTACAGAGAAGTAAAGCAAAATATTTTTGGGTGCAAAGGCGAACGATAAAGTTGCGTAAATTATATTATACTACCAATCATAACTGATGTTAGTTATTGTTATTTGTAATTTAAGTTACTGAACAAATATTAATATATTAATATCAATAAATCAAAAAGAAATAAGGAAGTCAATGAATCACCATAAATATCGACCAGAGTAATAGCATACGCAGATAAAACTTCCCTACAAAATTATTGGTTACTGGCGTTGTAAAGAGACGACAATTCTCTCTTTTTGTCATATTTAGTTAAATGAGCCAAATTTGAACTATAAATATATTAATATATCTATAATTAAGATTTGGCTCATTTAACAAAATTTGCCAAAAAGATAGAATTCCACAATCACCCTCACACAATAACGAATGTGTAGCAATTTAACGCGTGATAATAGTAATTTTCAAGAAAATGATCATAAGAATTAGTATGAAATACTTGTAAAAATAAAGAAAAACAGCTTAAAGGTAATTTAACAATTGGTTGGTAACCGCCTCACCAACAGGCAATATATCAAAACGAATTGAACAAAAATAGATATTCCAGGGAAAATCTTATTATAAGAATAAACCAATTACCGTCCTCCAAAACAATTTTCGGGGATGTTTGTTGGATGATAAAATTGCTCCCTGATTTATATTTGTTTAGTACAACTCAACCTTACCAATTTGTCAACCAAATCCAGAAGTAATTTTAAATAAACAACGTTCATAGAAAAAATAAAATAATAGGACAAAAATTGAACTAGATATATAAATTGCAACAATGTTATTCGAACGAATAGTCAAAATAAATTGTTGTAATTTTGTGCCAGTATCGTAAATACAATTCAACACAAAAACCCAAAAATGAAAGAAATGTTGTCTGCCACAAAATGGTATAGTTATAAAGGAAAATGACTACAGATAAAAAGAAAGAATTATATCTTTCTTAAAACCTTTTTAAAAACCAAAATTGCTCCTCAAGCTAAATATATTTAAACAAACATACAATAATAAGTTCGTAAAGACAAAGCAAATACAAGATTTTAATTTGAAACAAGATTTTTATTCAAAACACATCTTATAGTTGGCTACATGAAAGCATCAAACAATAAAATGGATACAGATAAATGGATGGGATTATGACTTTTTTTAAAATCTCATTTCATAATGAAATTTGTATCAGATCTATGACATGTAAATGCGCTGAATATATTTAATCTGACAATAAGCAGAATAAGTTCGTAAAGGCAAAGTAAAACAAATAATGATATATAAAGTATTATGAATGTTTGTAAATTATATGTTCAATTGTACAAAATAATTACCGCACATTAGAAACTCAATTCAATGGCTATAAATATTCAACAACGTTCCATATTTACACAAACATACTTTAATGAATAATACCAAATGTATTTTGACAATATCGTTCTTAAGTCAATATGACAGTGAGGTCTATATAATTCAAATAAATATGCACATGAAAAAGTAACGAAAGGGAAAAGCGATTAATATTATACTATAATAAAATGGAGCATTGATATTCTATAAAAAATTCTTATACCATTACACCATTTATCTAAATGTTATTGTTCAAATCTCATATGTTTTAAAATACAGTTCTACGGATGAGTTGTCAGAAACAGTTACTATACCGATTGCAATGTGCCTGTAATTTTGTTGCGAATCTCGGCTGGTCACTTTCGCGTTTACCAAAAATATACTGTAGGAACAGTAAAAATATATAATGATAAATAGATATTCGAAGTTAATATGCATGCTTTTCAAAGCATGAAGAAATTTCATTCGTTACCAAGAGTTGAAAATTACCGCAAATTTTTTGATCAAACATTCTAAATATAAAGCAAATATATAAATCACAATTAGTGATGAAATTAACCCATTACCTACAAACATAGCTATACCGTTAAAACAGAAGTAAAATATTTACCGTTGCACAAATACTTATCCATTCCCTTCCCTTTCTCGATTTAGCGTCATACAATCTCCTCAAATGTCATGCTATGCATTTGAATGAAAATAATACGCATTACGTTCATCAATCGAAATATATGCTAGTCAAGTTTAATAAAAAAGATCCTATGTTAGAACAAAACGCTTGTGATTGCTATAAAAGTATAACAGAACATGATGTAAATTTAATCTTTTTGATGGAGTGTTGAAGTCTGCATTAACGAATGAATTCATGACAGTGGATTCAAGGCTGTCAAAACAACTGACGGATACAGACGAGTGCGAAGCAACAAGCGTATCCACCATTCCTGTGAAATAGGCGCAGCCACAACAGTATAAAAGCCGGAGCGCGATCACTCCAATTCAAAGATAAAAACGAGAAAATAGAAATTAGAAGCATCGCGAGTTAAGATTAAGAATTTGTAAATTTGTAAAGTAGATCCGGAACTTTAAACTGAAGCCTGCATTAAAACAGTATAGTCTGCTCCATGCGGATTAACATGAACGTCGCGAGGCATCTCACCTAAAATAAGAGGGAATTGATCACCTGGAAGGATAATAGAAAAATGTTCTCGTTTCTTCTCAATCGCGTGAGCAAGAAGTCAAAGAACCGGACACCACTCGACATAAAATTGAATAAGTTTATTAACGGGGATACGTTAATATTCACGATTTGGAATTAAAGCAATTTGACAAATTTTTTATAGTTAATGTAATTAAAGATATAATGATATTTTTTCTTTTGGTCGTTGTAGCAAATTTAGTAAATTCAGTATTAATTTCTAGTGTATTCAGTATTTGTGGTTTGTTATTTCCAATAATTGAAAGAACTATATTGAATTTCGGCAACTTAGTCTAAATATATAATTGATAAAATAAGATATTGATTTGACGATGTTCAACATCTAATTTGTAATATAAGGCATATTCCATTAAATGCAAATGCATATTAATCAATTGCATTATAGAAAAATATTAAAAACGACATCAAATTAAATTAAATTTCATACATATAATGGACCAATATTCAGCTGCATTCTTATATTGGAACATATATAATGAATTCTGATCTACACTATTCAAAAATTGTAAAGAATAGATAAATTATTTTCAACGATTAAAATTGCCAGTAGAGAATTGT
The DNA here is from genome assembly GCA_944039245.1 of Nebria salina. Taxonomy (NCBI): domain Eukaryota; kingdom Metazoa; phylum Arthropoda; class Insecta; order Coleoptera; family Carabidae; genus Nebria; species Nebria salina. The sequence goes on from OX063280.1 coordinate 3,239,158, forward strand.
TTATTTATGTTTTTATGTAACACCGATTATGGTACCATATTCAACAAACTATCATTGAAATGGTGGACACTAACGTATGGTAGACATATTTTTGTAATAATTCCAACTTTAAGTGTCTTAGTCGAGAATACTTTGATCAAGATTAACCGAATTTTTACATAGGGTGTATTGTGACATTTGTAATAAATATGCCAGTTTGGATTTGATTTAAGAGATATATTAAATGAAATTTTTATATATTTTTTGAAACACGTTAAAACAAATGGATTTTATTGCGCATTAGAAACGATTTTATTTAAACTATTCACAAATCTTAGATAGATAATAATTTAAAATTTATAATCCGTTAATATTCAATTCTCAAAATTTAAATCTATGGTAAGTAAAACAAATGGGAATTATAAGAAGTTGTTAAACATTAGGTTCATTCCCAGACATATAGGATTCCGTTTTAAAAGATATCTTTTGAAACAATGTATGTAGGGTTCCGCAATAAAATATGTATAACTCAGTTAAACAGTATTTAAAAAGCAAAATCTGCATAAAAAGCTTCAGGCTTACAATAGAACATCGATTTGAAGACCTTTTCTTTGTTAAACGCTCAAATTTCCTCAAATTGGATAACACATAACTGACTAACTTATAGAATAGTTATATAAAATAGATTTTAAACATACATATGCATGTAAAACAAAATAAACACAAAAATTAAAAGTTGACAGGACAACCAACTTCAAGCAAAAAGCATATATGTCTGATGTAAATTAATATATCTTAGATGGAATTTTAAACACCTAAAATACTTACATCAACACCAATTTTTCGTCCATTTCTGATAATGACTGTACTTTTTTTTATAGATCCCTGAAAAGATGACTCGCTAGATTCATCGATATTTGCTGCAACAGGTGCTTTCAATGCTTTAATAAATGGTACTACACCTTCGATACTGTCATCCAAATCATGGTCTAAAAATTATATCTAACTAAGCTATAGTAATTAAAACAACTATTATATACTGTAGCAACGAGCCTCCGAAACATATATATTTTTAAATATCCAACGGGGAGTTGGCAACAAAAAAAAAGAGAGTAGGAGAGTTGTTATTTTGAAGATCAAAAACGTCAGATATATTTCAAAAGATTCTGATAGAAGAGTTTCTATTTCCCGCATAAATCTTAATATTTTGTTGATAACATTTTGCTTATAAAATACACTTATACATTTGTTTAAGATATTGTTTATTTCTTGTATTTTTTGAGGGTGTTTCATTCGGTAAGAACCATATTCTCTTACATATTCCCCTGGGATGTTTCTCACGTTAGAATACTAATTAAAGAAATAATTATTTTATTGAAATAATAGAATTTTGAAAATTCATCGAATGCTAATGACAAATTTCGAATAATTAAATTATATACCAGAATATTACCCATGAAATAAACCTTAGTGCCAACAAAATGGATTTTGATAACTTTCGTTAAGAATATAAAAATTTCGATATTTAGATTTAATAGCACAATAAAGCAATATAGATAATATATAATATAAATGGAAAATATGTTACGTGTATGTTAGGAATACGCTTTCTACGTCATCGCCGGGATACTGAGGCTCAAGTAAAATAGAAAATACTAAAATATTCTCTCAAATTAAATAATGAACCCTTCATTATATCACAATGTAGATACTTCTTGAGAATATTACATTTGTGCACGTACTCGTAAAGCAGCTTGCTTTGTTGCGAAACATTAACTACAATAATTATGTACCAAACCAGCGAACGCCTTTTATTTAAAATTCACAGAGAGATAAATAATAAAGCGATAAATTATCAATTTGAAGATCAATATTGGCTCTACTACATAGATTATAATAATCATAGGTTCAGTTACCGGCACCAATAAGTGATACCGGCACCAAAAAGTGATACCGGCACCAAAAAGTGATACCGGCACCAATAAGTGATACCGACAGGATAAGGGATTTTAATAGTTCCGCCATAATATCATGTATTTTATAAATAATTAACTATGTATGTTGCATATAGGAATTTTTATATATATTTATTATGTAATGCTTATGTTTTAATAACCAGAGGACAAAGTAATCTGAGCAAGGAAACAAAAATAGTCGAAGACGTAAACAGCCGCAACTGGAAATGCCAACGTATTCCCTAAACGTGGTGTTAATTAAAATCCAAATTATTATTTGTACACAATAAGAACGGTTGCTATTTGAACACGGGAGGAACTCAATATCTAGTACTGGTACAAATCTTGAAACACTATTTAAGATATTTTCTTAAACCAGTAAACGTAACCATTTAAAATGATTTGGTAGTGCTAACATGCTTTATCCGAAAGTACAAGCAATTGTTAGTAAACGAATTCTTTGGTCGTTCAGCAAATCAAATTTTAGATGGACATTGCCAAATTGTACTAATGGTGGAAAGTTCATACAAAATGAACACAGCCTTATACATGTTCATGAAAGTCGTGTCAAAAAGCAGGTTTTCTTACGGTTACTTCTTGTATCAATAATAACTTAGCTCGATGTTAGAATCTATCAGCACTTTTCATAGAGCTATTATTAAAATATATTAAAATTACATTTAATAGAAAAGGAACAGCATATAACTTCCACGTGGATCCACAGGTGAAAATACGGTTGAAAAAGTATCTATAAGCTATAATTTCCATTGCTCCAATTGGGGCAATAGAATAAATAATTGAAGTATAATTTAAGATAAAAATAATTTATCTGAATTTAATCCAGTAAGACATGAAAAATATTACGTTGGGAGGGACACTCAATACTCATCAACGCATCGCATATAATTTAGATTTAATTTGCTGCCAATGTCCAGACCCGAATATTTAAACATTGGCTAAATAAAGAAGCATAGAATTCATATAATACAAGTTAAACCAACACAATCTTATCATAAGTAGCAATGACACTATTAGGTACTGAAGATAACAATGACTTCTAATTTCATTAATGCATTATTAATTATAATTGACACCTTTTGAAGAATTAACTTTTGCCCAACTTAGTGAACTAGATAAGTTGTAAGAAATCTGTAAATTTGGAAATCATTTCTTGAACTATATATTTCATTATTAAGTTAAAACTCATTTGGAAGTATTCACCTAACTCCAATATTTAAAGTTACAAGAAAAATTCATTGTAAACCTTTCCAAGCAACGGATGCCCGCACAAATTTATTTCGTTTTGAGGAAACTGTGTTTAAAACTAATTTCATATTTTAAATAATCGCGCACGATTATGCAACGAAGACTCTCGAGATGATATCGTTACCATTCGATTAATTTTATTTCAAGAAAAGTACACTTACAGTTCATCGATCTCGTGACTCACTCGAAATTAAATACTTAAATATGCAATGTAAGCCGTGATCATGCAAACTAGGAATGGCATGAAACACCTGAAACCAAGAATGCCGTAAAACACGTAAAACAACCACAAAGGAAGATTAATTAAATTTAAATGTCGTCGTTTCATAAATGATATATTCTTGTACATTACAAATGAAGAATTACGTAGAATCATTAGAAAACTGACAACTTTAGGAATTATTACGCAAAGTTCAAAAAGTGATTCTGCAAATTATTATTCAAATTAAAATGAAACGCTGTTTGTGATATTGATGAAATGCGATGATGTTACATTATTGTTTCGTGAATACAAATCATATTATAATAAAGGAACAACTTGAGTAAAATAAATTGACTTTTGAAAATGTTTTACTCATTGAACAGATCTATGAAAAACATTCATAGCATTTATGACTACTGAATTAATTAGATAATCTGTAGCTCTATAAATTATCTGACAGAAATTAAATCGTTTACTATTAAAATCACTACAAAATTAAGAATAACCCGCTCATAATGAGCAAGTGACAAGTCTTGAAAAGCCGCCTATGCAATTAATATTAGTGCATCGAGTAGAATCTGGCGATGTTTCCTCAAATCTAAAACTTGTTAGAAAAAACAGGATGAAATCTTATGACATATAATAATAATACTATGCCAATAGGAGGAGTGGCACATATTAGAAAAATATAGATTGTTATTAAAACCAATTGACTGTATCTGATTTTTAAAAAATTTAAACCAATTCCAATAATTAAAATTTATTATTATTTACACATATAGAAATAGTGCGTTTGTTGAGTATTTTTAATACACTTATATCGACGAGAGAATAGAAATTTCTGATTGGCTATGCAGGCTTACAGGCGGAAATAATCCTCCAAATATTATATAACATAGTACTGCGGGACAAATATTGTGATCCCATTTTTAAATCTAAATAAAATCATCATAAAAGTAGATATTTTGCTTCAAGTCTTAATAAGAAAATAAAGGAATCTGAAAAAAAATCAATTACCTAAATGCCAGGATTCAACCTTACGAGATTGTGCTAATTAGATATCAAGAAATGTTTCATTATAGGTGAGTCTCGTTTACTCAATATGGTTCATACATCTTTACCAAGTTTGCCAACAGATGATTTTTTAGTTTTTAGTAATATATAAACAATAAAGGTAGCTTTCCTACAATAATTATAAAAAAATAGCAGGATTAAATTATTATACTATAACTTGGAATTCATTGAAGCCAACGGTTTTCTTCCACAATTATATATAAATAATATTAGAGCAAATAATAGCGATAGGTTTGGGGAGGGAATTTAATTTTTATTTCACCGTTTGCATATATTTAATCTCGTTATTATATTTCGGTACTAGTATAAGACCTTTGAATGCATGAAGCATTAAAGAGTTACTAATGAGGCTCGTTACAGCATGATTGTTTACGTATAGGGTTACAACCGTGGTGGTGAAACAGTTAAGTTGGATCAATATAGAGAATTTTTTATTTTAGAATATTTTAATTTTAGAATCATTTAATGAGAATCCAAGTAGCCTGCCGACAGTCGTAATAATACCCGGCATTAATTTTATAAATGCAAATAAATTAAATTACATAATACATCCAAATTAGACTATATTTTCAGTTCTTACATATATTATTCCAATCATGGTTTGGAGAGAAAAATATTTAAAATAAGATTTTGAATAATAAATGCAACTCGTCGTATATAACATACAAAAGTTTTTCAGCAACTTAAGACAAAAGGTACTCTCGTAAAATGTTTAAATAAATAAAGCTATTAACACAAAAATATTGATATTTACAATTACAATACAATCAAATCAAAAGAGGAAAACTAATATGAAATTAGATTTATATACCTATATCTGTATCAAGCTATTTACTTTATAAAATAACTTACAAACAAAAGTTTGTGATTTAGCGTATTGTGTAAAATAAATTGTGTAATAAAAACCGCTATTTTATCATAACAATGCTCTAAAATTTCGGGCTATATTTGATATTACATTAAGTAATATTTGATTATATAACAGGTTATATTTGATTTTTTTTGAATATTATCCTAAAATAATGAACAAAATTTTAACATTAAAATATGTTTTCTAGATGCCACAATATTACACACCTATTGTATATATATAGAAAAATAAATAGAATTTAATATCCGGATACGATAGCTCAATTACAATCTTATGTGATTTATTTATTGCAAATAAAATCAAATTAATTATAAACAATTAGAAATACTAATGTAAATTATAGGAGTCAAAAGTAGCACCAAATACAGAAAAGTATATAATGTAACAAGTAATGCATGTTGATTAATAAATATCGAATTCTACGGATAATTCAGAGAATCAGATGGAAGCGTAAATTTATGTATGTGTTCATAAATTTCTTTCAAAACTAATGGTATAAGCATGAAACGAATATTCGCAAAAACGTTATTATCATTGCCAAAGCAGAAAAATATAAGTAATAAAAGATGTACATGAGTCATGAGAATAGCATAATAATTAACCTAGATTTATTAACGTTAAACGCAGAAAATACGTATGTACATAATTAAACATATCAGTATGATTGCATTATGAAAGGAAAAATAGTTCCAGCGTGCATTGCATATCGTCGTTCAAACTATCGATTTAAAAAAATAGATATATTTATAATTAGCATTGCTGCACTTGTATAAAATATATTTTTGAAGTATCGTGGTTAAGATTATTAGAACCTTCATCCACCGTTAAAAGCCGAAAAGAATAATGATACAACATATTTCTATTGAATTTGTCCGTGTAGATCATATTTTGAATATGTTCAATTTAGAGAAAAAAAATATCAATATATCTACATTTATGAATTTGCACTAATAGAACAGTCCTCGATAATTATAAAATAGATGACATAAATTTAATATTTCCAATTATAATTACTTCAAATGCAAAGGAAATATCATTTGTAATATTTAAAGAACAGCGAATAGAATATATGATGTTTCATTGTTATATGGCCATTATTTCGTAAGAATAGAAGCATTTTCTTATTGTAGAGCACTGGAAGTAACTAACAATTCAAAATTTTATGACATCTCAATTTATTGAATATGTACCTTCCCAATTTAAAATTTCTAGCCCATTATAAAGAAGATTCCGCATTTTGCGTTTTAAACATATTTCGTATCATTATGGTTTGAGGCCATACAGATTATTTTATTAAATACTTGCAGATAAAACTGAATTTGAAACTACACTGGCAAATCTAATGCATCAGTTCAAAAAGATATTTGCCTGCCAACTGATCATCGTAACGCTCGATGAATTCAAAGATTGATGAAATTTCCAGAGCAATTTTATCCCTGCAATTTATTAACAATCATCAGACGGCGATATTGACATGTTTCAACCGAAAGCAGTCCCAATGTACAGCTATGGTTTTTATTCAAAATAGATGGAATATAAGTTTTGGATTAAATAAAGTAGCGCATATAGCAATATACATTTCGTTTTCTTTTTATACAGTTAAACTGCATGATTTGTGGATAAATTCAGGCAAGAGAACATAATTCAATAAATGTTTGGAAAAATAAATCAAAACTATAGTATTTCTAATCCACATTTAATCATTAATCACACCTCGATGAATTCAATATATTACTTTTCAATACAAACGCATGAAATTGCCCAAGGTTTTCTTTCGCTGCATATTAATAAAATTCATCAGACGGAGATATAGACATGTTTCAACCAAAATCATCCCCATGAACAAGACTTAAAGAAAATAGATTGAAATATTAGGATCGGAAGAATGGGGTACATTGCAATATTTAAATATTTAGTTTACATTCATAAATAGGAGTTTATCTAATTTATTTTTGGGTGCATCCATAAGAGACCTGAGGGAATATTTTATTAAAGTTTAGAGAAACTATAAATTCTCATTCTCATGAATTTATTGAAACACCAGGACGGATTTGTTACTATATTTCAATTCAATTGCATGATAAGCTTCGAACAAAATCATTCATGATTCTCCGCAAAGAAATATAGTCTTTATTTGTAGTATGGACGCTAGAAAGGCGGATGCACCAATAATTTTAGAAGTTAATCAATTAGTACAATTCGATAAGACCAGCATCAATAAAACCAAGTTAGTTTGCCTTCTTAATTGAAACTATCAAATAATATAACTATGGCGCACAGCATGTGGAATAACAGATTTCTTAAAATATTTAAATTGCAGTAGAAGTACCAGTTATAATAGCATGGAATGAAACACATTTATAATAACGCACACAAATAGATATGACATAGTAAGTGGAATAAATATAACTTTTATATACTGTGTAATGTTATTTTGAATATTTGCGTGGCGATGCAAAATAAAAGAAGCGAGTCCCACGAAAAATGAATGTGCATTAAATGAAAACGAAAAGAAAACGATATTAAAATGGCATGAAACCCGAAGCTAAACCACACAACGGTAAGGTAGACTTTATTTTCGAAGCGAGTATGTAGTTAAAATTTAAAGGCGTATCAGCCTCTTGGGCTATTCACGCATTTTCGAAGCGATAATTTCATCTTGTCAATCTTGAAATAAAACAAAAAGCTTTTTTGTTTTATATCAAGATCGGCAAGATGAGGTTATCGTCTCTAAAATAAAAAGCCTACCTTTCCGTTGTGTAGTTTCTCTTTGGATTTCATGCCACTTTAATATCGTTTTCTTTTCGTTTTCTTTTAATCCACATTCATTTTTCGTTGGATTCCCTACAAAACTGGTGCTGAAGATACGAGGGTGTTCCTTCAAAGGGACTGGCGCAGGCTAAACATCAAGCCTAAAGTTCGGACGTCTAAAGGACAAGCACAGTATGTTCCCGTATCCTTTTGGTTCTATTTACTATTAAATGTTAGTTTAGTTATAATTTTCTAAATTATTTTAAATTGTTTCGGCACTAAAGTCAAGTTAAGTTTCCTTATTTTATTGTAATATATTTGTTATGTTGACTTTCATGTTTTTATTTTATATAAATTTCAGCCAGTGCGACATATTAATAAGCGACCTAGAGCCAAACCTGCGGTTAGCTAGCCCGGCAACAAAGCTCAGCATCAACTGAAACGACGTAATGTGACTATGTAACTATATGCTTGTACGCAAATAATTTAAAAATGATTTAGTCGATATTAATTAAGCAATTTAGAATTACAAACGAAATACATATATAATAGTTTTCCCATTGATACCAAATTGAGACCTAAATATATTAAAATAGATAACAATATTGTAATATGGAAATAATGCTACGTAACTGACCTTGCATGAAAATCGTTTAAATGAATGACTGATAATTCAAACAATGTGCTACCGACACTAACAACACTTAAAATAGTCAAGCTGCAACTTATTAACGTGAATATGAATTTTAACATGTTTACAATTTAGAATTCAGTACACTACTAAGCCGAAGTCCGATAGGTAAAGTGAACCATTAATGACATGGCATGTGATGTATCGTTAAGAATTAAAAATGATTTATATTATAGTGGAAAGATATACATACATTATATAAAACACCAACTCTGATTGTGATGTCCGATCTATGCTATAAAAGGCTGCTAGTTTATATTATTATAATATCAAATCATAATTCATGCCGTCTTACGACTTATATTTTGCCGTGACTTTTACTGTGAAAGATCAATTTTGAATTAGTTATAAAAACGAATATTTTTGCAATTATAAATATTAAATGGATCGGTATAAGACTTACGGAATGTACTTGTAAAAATCTATTTAGGATCAATCAGACAAAAATCGCCTGTAACTTGCTTTTAAGTACATGGTCATATACAGTTATTAAATGAATATAAAAGAAAATGGATGGAAAGCTTTGTATAAAAATATAAGTGCTCAGGATAGTTTATTGCTAATGAACTACAGAGGCTAGCTTCAAATCTGAAGATAAATATTAATATTCGTATTCAAAAAAGCAGCGCAAGTTTTTTCATCGAATGAAAATAATAGAATGAGTATCCGAATCAACAGTGATGTGCTCGTGTTGCTGAATTCCGAAATATAACAAAAAATGTAAATGTATCTTCATGTAATACAACAAAAATACATTACTTGTCAAGAATATTGAAGAAAACCTATTGCCGCAAAAGTATAAATATAATAAAATTATGTAACTCCAAGTGTTTATTAAAAAAATTTGAATTTCGTGCAGTCCTAAATACACATACACTTATATATTTAAAGTATAATTTCATTACCATTAATACAAATCTAACGACCTTTTAATAACAACGTGAAGAAAATATCAAGACATAGCAGAAACTGATCATGATTAATAAATGATCAAATCATATACTATGTATGTAATTGTAAAAAATATCATGAACACATGAACAAAAATGTATAATTAAAATTTTGTATGAATAGCGTTTTTAAAAACGATAATTTTATTAATTTTACATAAAAAACGCCCAACTTTTTTGCACAATAATCCATAAATAATATTTGTTAACAAATTTCATAATAAAGCTATCCAATAAAAGAGGCATAAGTTATATCGTGAACGAAAAACAAATTATTTTGCCACTGGGTGATTGCACACCGTATAAACCCGAACAGGGTATTCCTGAACCAATTGCTCATGTATTTACTTGCAGACATAAAAATGGATATAATATAATTTGTTCTAAGCCATAAAATTATTCAGGATCTAAACTAAATTTGAATAAAATGAACATCTCATTTTGCTGTTCCACAAATTGAATTAACAAAATTTAAAGCAAATTAAAAACGCATTTTAACTTATCCAAGATATGAAATTAACGAAAAGGTTCACCTTATATCCGAACATATAATAGGGTTCAACCTTGAGAGAAATATTTAAATAGGTCCAGACAACATTAATAAATCTAACATACATTGTATGTAATATTTACACTATTTAAGAATAATACATAAATAACTAAACATTCCATGTTTATTATTTAAACGTCCATGTTAATATATACATTTCATATTTGATTTGTAGAGAAAATAAAATCGTGCAGAAAACAATCAACCAAAACAAACATTTTTGCAAAAGAAGATAACGAGCACACACTTCTTGTGTCATCCGAGTCCATATGGAAGAAAACTGGTTGATTGACGAATACCAATACCAATCTTAGTCTAATTATAAATCAAAATGATTTCGAAAAAATCGAGAAGTAGAAATATTAATATAAACTGATAAGAACATTAGTAAAACTGATTCTAAATTCAAATTTCTACAATATTGGCACACAAACGTTGAGATAGCTCTGCTAAGCAAACTAAAAATTTTAAAATTTCAAATAGTAGAAAAATATCACAGTCAGCAAAATTACGTTGATGGAACGTTGCTTTCGTTTTGACAATTGACAAACTTGTGACGTTATGGCAAAACCATTTTCATTTCATTTGAGAGCATACAACGTAATTTTTGCAAATACTGCTACAAAGAATAGCGAAATGAACTACAAGTTATATTTAATTTGAATACAACAAAGTTAACTGAAACAATTGAATGAATACATATGAGAACGAAGAGAAAATTAGATTTTGTTACACCTGTTAAGTTTCGAAAATGTAATAGATTCAGAATAATTGAAATTTCGAAGAAATCTTAATTATGTAGATTACATGAATTTCAGTTTTGAGTGAATTCCATGTGCTGCTTGCCGGGCGCATACACCCTCGTTTTTAATATAAATGTTTAATAAAAATGGATCAATTTGTTGCTGTGGCTTAATCTTTCCTGTTAGACACTTCCCAAATTTTCACGTCTAGGCTAGAAAACTGGCTAAATCACTACGATAATTTTTGCGGATCTAATAGTTGGAACTTATTAACATTTAAATAGTTTATAAAATGAGCTATAAATATATATATGATTCTTCAAACATACAAACAGCAGAAATATATAAGCCCTAATAAAAAATAAGTCAGAATAATTCTCCTGGCCAAAATAATTATTTAAAAAACCGCTCATGATTGGTCGTTGCAATTGTTACAACGTGTAACGACTGAGCTCCAAGGTAAAGAATACAAGAAGGTAAGATTATAAAAGTTTACATCTGATAGAAATAAATCAAAGAATACATAGATTCTACAAAAAGAATCAAATTTTTTTATGTTCTTCCCCGGAGGATTTAGTTGGATTTTATTCGTGTTATAGAAGTTACGCTGAAAACTTGCATAGTCAAGTATTGTAAAAATAAGAACAAAATTATGTATTGACTGGCAAATTAATGTCTACAAATAAAACAATACTTTGCGACGAATGGTAAATGTCCGATTTGCATGACATATTTGCTACTTCGAATAACTAAAAAGAATATCAATACAACAGAACGTTACTACTACCATCAAAAAGTATTTTCAAAATAAGGATAGTCAAGCAAACCATATTTTATTTGAAAATTGTTTAGAATCAACTGATTGACTTCTTTATAATTAATATGCAAAATGATTTAATAATCTTTAGGTCAAGTTCAAATATTGACGATAAACATATCGGCAACTGAACATTAGAGAACATTTAGAAGTTTAAATAATAAATCTTAACTATGTAATAGAAATTGTTCATTATTTATGAAAAAGAAAAAGAATAACATTATCGAATATAATACTACAAAGGTGAACATGATATAGGATTGGCAACGAATACAATTTGTATAAAATCGCTCTCACCTACGAATTCTTCGATGCCAATGAGCTTAAAAGTTGAATATGGAAAAATCATTGACAAATATAATCTCTTAACCAAGAATAATAAGATCCATCTTATGAATGAAATATTGTAGAGATAAATACCACAGTGAAGTAAGAATTATATAAAATTTATTATTATACTTTATAACTATTATTTATACGTTTGGGGAATTTGCTATTATACAATTGGGGAAGCGCTATTATAAAATTGGAGAAGCGCTATTATAAAATTGGAGAAGCGCTATTATAAAATTCGAGAAACGCCATTATAAAGTTGGGGAAGCGCTATTATAAAATTGGGGAAGCGCTATTATAAAATTGGGGAAGCGCTATTATAAAATTGGGGAAGCGCTATTATAAAATTGGGGAAGCGCTATTATAAAATTGGGGAAGCGCTATTATAAAATTGGGGAAGCGCTATTATAAAATTGGGGAAGCGCTATTATAAAATTGGGGAAGCGCTATTATAAAATTGGGGAAGCGCTATTATAAAATTGGGGAAGCGTTATTATAAAATTGGGGAAGCGCTATTATAAAATTGGGGAAACGCTATTATAAAATTGGGGAAGCGCTATTATAAAATTGGGAAAGCGCTATTATAAAATTGGGGAAGCGCTAATATACAATTGAGGAATGCGCTATGATACAATTGAGGAATGCGTTATTATACAATTGAGGAATGCGCTATTATACAATTGAGGAATGCGCTATTATACAATTGAGGAATGCGCTTTTACACACAATTGAGGAATGCGCTATTATACAATTGAGGAATGCGCTATTATACAATTGAGGAATGCGCTATTATACAATTGAGGAATGCGCTATTACACAATTGAGAAATGCGCTATTATACAATTGAGGAATGCGCTATTATACAATTGAGGAATGCGCTATTATACAATTGAGGAATGCGCTATTATACAATTGAGGAATGCGCTATTATACAATTGAGGAATGCGCTATTATACAATTGAGGAATGCGCTATTACACAATTGAGAAATGCGCTATTATACAATTGAGGAATGGGCAATTAAACAATTGGGGAATTCGCCATTATACAATTGGGGACATCGTTATTATACAATTGGGGATTTCGCTACTATACAATTGGGGAACTCGCTACTATACAATTGGGGAACTCGCTACTATACAATTGGGGAACTCGCTACTATACAATTGGGGATTTCGCTACTATACAATTGGGGATTTCGCTACTATACAATTGGGGATTTCGCTACTATACAATTGGGGATTTCGCTACTATACAATTGGGGATTTCGCTACTATACAATTGGGGATTTCGCTACTATACAATTGGGGAACTCGCTACTATACAATTGGGGAACTCGCTACTATACAATTGGGGAACTCGCTACTATACAATTGGGGAACTCGCTACTATACAATTGGGGAACTCGCTACTATACAATTGGGGAACTCGCTACTATACAATTGGGGAACTCGCTACTATACAATTGGGGAACTCGCTACTAAACAATTGGGGAACTCGCTACTATACAATTGGGGAACTCGCTACTATACAATTGGGGAATTCGCTATAATACAATTGGGGTATTAGCTATTATACAATTGGGGAATACGCTATTATACAATTGACATATTCGCTATTATACAATTTGGGAATTCACTATCGTACAATTTGGGAATTCACTATCGTACAATTGGGGAATTCACTATTATACAATTGGGGAATTCGCTATTAAACAATTGGGGAATTCGCCATTATACAATTGGGGACATCGTTATTATACAATTGGGGATTTCGCTACTATACAATTGGGGATTTCGCTACTATACAATTGGGGATTTCGCTACTATACAATTGGGGATTTCGCTACTATACAATTGGGGATTTCGCTACTATACAATTGGGGATTTCGCTACTATACAATTGGGGATTTCGCTACTATACAATTGGGGATTTCGCTACTATACAATTGGGGACTCGCTACTATACAATTGGGGAACTCGCTACTATACAATTGGGGAACTCGCTACTATACAATTGGGGAACTCGCTACTATACAATTGGGGAACTCGCTACTAAACAATTGGGGAACTCGCTACTATACAATTGGGGAACTCGCTACTATACAATTGGGGAATTCGCTATAATACAATTGGGGTATTAGCTATTATACAATTGGGGAATACGCTATTATACAATTGACATATTCGCTATTATACAATTTGGGAATTCACTATCGTACAATTTGGGAATTCACTATCGTACAATTTGGGAATTCACTATCGTACAATTGGGGAATTCACTATTATACAATTGGGGAATTCGCTATTAAACAATTGGGGAATTCGCCATTATACAATTGGGGACATCGTTATTATACAATTGGGGATTTCGCTACTATACAATTGGGGATTTCGCTACTATACAATTGGGGATTTCGCTACTATACAATTGGGGATTTCGCTACTATACAATTGGGGATTTCGCTACTATACAATTGGGGATTTCGCTACTATACAATTGGGGATTTCGCTACTATACAATTGGGGATTTCGCTACTATACAATTGGGGACTCGCTACTATACAATTGGGGAACTCGCTACTATACAATTGGGGAACTCGCTACTATACAATTGGGGAACTCGCTACTATACAATTGGGGAACTCGCTACTATACAATTGGGGAACTCGCTACTATACAATTGGGGAATTCGCTATAATACAATTGGGGTATTAGCTGTTATACAATTGGGGAATACGCTATTATACAATTGACATATTCGCTATTATACAATTTGGGAATTCACTATCGTACAATTGGGGAATTCACTATTATACAATTGGGGAATTCGCTATTATACAATTGGGGAATTCGCTATTATACAATTGGGGAATTCGCTATTATACAATTGGGGAATTCGCTATTATACAATTGGGGAATTCGCTATTATACAATTGGGGAATTCGCTATTATACAATTGGGGAATTCGCTATTATACAATTGGGGAATTCGCTATTATACAATTGGGGAATTCGCTATTATACAATTGGGGAATTCGCTATTATACAATTGGGGAATTCGCTATTATACAATTGGGGAATTCGCTATTATACAATTGGGGAATTCGCTATTATACAATTGGGGAATTCGAAATTATACAATTGGGGAATTCGAAATTATACAATTGGGGAATTCGAAATTATACAATTGGGGAATTCGAAATTATACAATTGGGGAATTCGCTATTATACAATTGGGGAATTCGCTATTATACAATTGGGGAATTCGCTATTATACAATTGGGGAATTCGCTATTATACAATTGGGGAATTCGCTATTATACAATTGGGAAATTCGCTTTTATACAATTGGCGAATTCGCTATTATACAATTGGGGAATTCGCTATTATACAATTGGGGAATTCGCTATTATACAATTGGAGAATTCGCTATTATACAATTGGGAAATTCGGTATTATACATTTATCATATCATAATTCTATACAACGTATGAAAACTAAAAATTATTGTTGCGAAATAAAAGCCATGCTACAGATAGCAAATATATAAAAGCATAGTTCCTCGTTATAACAGAGATATCGATAAATTTCGGCACAAAGAATATAAAGTGGCACGGACAAGCAACCAAGCCTGTATTAGCGTGATATTTTTCTCTAATACAGGCTTAGTGGCTTGTTCGTGCTACGGACCATAGTGATTATACGTTTCATTCAAAATACTCATTAACAACGCTTATGATTACCGAATTACGCAATCTTTTTAGTAAATCATAGAATCTTTTAAAATTCAATCCGTATTAAGTAATGCCTAGTCAAATAAATCGATCGAACATAATGCGAAACGTTGAAAAAAGTTTATTACAATTCAAACACAAATATAAATTCGAAATCAGGATGAAAATCCAGTTTTAGCAGCCATCGGCAATTGCAAACCAATTAAATGGAAAAATGATGGGTCATCGATAATGAGAAACTTAGTTATGATTCAACATTTCTACAAGATTTTACTATTATATTAATTAAAGACACTTTATTGAGTTTGCTAAAAACGTGTTTTACCCATATTTTGATAAAAATAAAATAAAGTATGTGTAACAAAAATCTGTACACCACAAAATATATTGGATGTAATGTGATAATTTGAAAACAGCAGAAATTATTTGTAAATAGATAATCTTGAATATATATCCTGTTCATCACTCTGCGCAGTAGCGAAATGAGAAGCGAAATAAAATGACAATAGAACCAATTTTAGAGTTAAAATCGATTTGGAATCTACATGATATAAGTAGTAGTAATGAGTATCGCTGTATCTGTTGAAGGAAAGCAATGACATAATTAATAAAATAATCAATTGAGGTCAATGTGCAACTAAATGAGTTAATAAATAATATGATGATACATTTATTTTAATATAAAGCCTCTTAAAATATTTAACAACCAATTTCAATAAGAGAACATAGATATTATATGTATGTATTTTCTGAAGGACGAAATTCATTATGAAGGTAAAAATTGTTGGAGAATTAGTGCCGTTTAAACATAGCAAATATGCTACAAGCCAAAAAAGTAACCTAATTTTCGAACAGGGTATTACATCGAATTTTCAAATAGCAGTAGCATTTAAAATGCGAATCGATATCAAATCCCAGCTTAACTAAATTAATAAACTGCGCCTTGTGAGTATTAAGAAAGTTTAACCGCTTGAGCAACTATTAATTCGCATTTACACAATTTGAATTGGATATAGTAAAATTGAAAGTTTTTTTTTATGAAGTATGTAACAGATATATAAAAAGTCCATAAGATATGAGGCTGAATATGCAAAATAAATTGTTGCTCATGGTATTATACGAACCTATAGTTTAAGAGTAGATTAAAAATCGTATGTACATATGTAAAATAAATGCAACAAATATTGTGCAATGATAAACAAATATGCACAAATGCGTTTAGTTTATATAACAAAATAACAAATAAGTATCATATTTTTCCGCAGTGTAGCGTCAGTGTATGAATATTATGTAGGATTACGCTGTGGAATTATAATTCATGGTACATTTTTACGCTTTCATCAAACCTCCGCAAAGACAAATGTTAAATGTTTTTAGAAGAGTACGGAATTGGCAGAAAAACCGAAACGTGCATTTAAAACGGATATAATCAGAGAATTTATTAAACTTCCATCCATATTTACAATCGATACTCAACGAATTATATATCAAAACTAATGAAAACACAGAGGCCATCATATATTGAGAATCCAATGTATATAATCAGTTAACTTCAAATTTATTAGTTTTATATTAATTTAATTTAATTCATTTTTAATTCGTATTCCATTTGTAACAATAAATAGACATTTAGTAAATACGTATAAATGTAATGATAGCTACGTTATAGGAAACTGCTGAATCACGTTAGAAAGAAAGTATAAAACCAAAGTTCGCAAAGTTATTCAATTCATGGAGGTCTCTTAAATCAAATTTCGGATATCTTACCAGGATTGTCAGAATAGATCATGTTATGAATGTAATATCTATTTAAATATTACATGGTGATGATGCTGTTATAAAATGAAACACGTTATAATTAATATTAGACATTATGAACGTATCGTAAGAATAATAATACAGAGGACGCTGGCAGTCGTGGTTTGGTAGCGTTAGAGAATAGATCGATACTGAATTGTAACTAATAGAAAATATGAGGTTTGTTTCAGATGCAGTATGAACAACGGCGCCCAACGATAGGCGTATTTAGGGCCTTGGCATTCTATGTATTTTATGTATATTTATGTTATCATGGTGCACCATTGATTTGTTTATGTATGTAAATCATGTATGAACTGCCATTCTCTCCTAGCACTTTCCAGTATGGGAGACGTCCCATACTGCGGGGTCTCTTCGGAGTGCCCAAGGAGCGTATCCGAAAGGATGCGTTCTGGTCAGTTGACCGCGCGGTCAGTCAACTGTCGTGGCTGACAGTTGCTACTGCCGTTAGGCATGGGTCTGATCAACCCTGCGGCTGCCTTTTGGGGGCTGCCGTTGGCCACGGAGCCCCAGTTGAGAAGAAAGCTATGCTTTTGGCGTCGGTATACTGCTACTACGATATCCTGTCTGAGGACCGATGTGCGTAGAACCGCCGGTGGGTGGGGACACGACACGTTCCCGGGAATGCAGGTTAAACGAACTGATTGGGGCGCCTTAGTGCTAAATGGACCCAATCAGAATAGAGTAGCTGGGGCGCCTTAGTGCTAAATGGACCCAATCTGAATAGAGTAGCCATTATGCCTTATATTAGGTCGAGTTTCAGGTAATGACTCCCGGTTGTGAAGGTTCTGGAAAGCAAGTAGCTATGGACTACTGGCCATGCAGGACCAACCGAGACGGAATGCCAAACTAAGCTATGACAAACGGATGCGGTATTTCCGAGCTGGGTCTCTTGGCGAGTCCTGTTAACTGGCAGGAGGTGAGGGTGCAAAGCACCCCCGTAAGTATCGCTAATATGACCTTGATAAAGCTACCATAACTATATGAGTACTGTTTATTATATATCGCCGTGGGAGGGGTTCCAACCCCTTTCACGATTGTGCCGAAACGTTTGGGACAAGCCTGTACTGCCAGTGGTCACGTAATAATATATTTATCTGATTGAATGTTTATTACGTAGGTTTAATTATATTGTGTCTTGATCATTGATTGTGATAATACGTGCATCTAGAATAAAAAAAGTGAGAAAAGTCTATATAATGCTTTATTAACATCGACCTCTATTTCCGGCTTCACAGGATCATCAAAATAATTTATTTTTGGAAATTTGTGTGGTATATTTGGGGTTAGAAATCAATCCATAATATAGTTGACATGGAACAGCACTCGTGTTAAGTACAAATATTGAAATTCCCTAATTACAACTGAAAAAGTCAGGAGTTTGTAAATTCGTCCAAAAAAGGTCCATGAGAGCAGCTCCAGGAAAGGGCAAATGTAACCAATAAAATCAATATCAACTACAGATCAAAAAATTATAATCCCAAGATTCTTGCTTGAATTTTGCTCCACAATGAAGTCAATATTTACTACATAGACTGAAAACTAAATGTAAAAACAAAATTCATAATATTATTGTTAGACATTTGGTCGATTTAAACCCACACTACTTCCTAAACAATTCTACAATATTCGAAATACGAAAATGTTCAATGGATTAGATACAAAATTTTTGCAAATGTATATTTAGTTCAACGGGAAAGAATTGCTTTCTCAAAATTAAATGTGTGTAAATGTCAATAACATCGGATATGCACATCAATTTCATTCCGACATTAATTATAAAATTCGAAGTTAAATATGATGGAGCTAAATACTATACAGCAGTAAGTGTTTCATGGGCTAAACTAAAATGTAGAATTTTATTTGAATTAACATAGCAGCTAGAAGCTCTCTTTGTACAAATGTATGTGCGTTAATGTTAATTAAAGGTATAATAATAATGAAAATAAAATAAATTGTAATATTCTTCTTTATAATGGTGTAATTTCGTTCTTTATATCAGAATAACCCTCAATTAAAATATATAAATGTGGAATGACTAAATTAATGTGATTTTGTACGAAACATATAGGAATTCAGATAAATTTTAAATTTAATTCTGTCATACATTTTAGATACACATTTCGTATATCATTTTTATGAAATGAGCAATATAACTTATGCAATTAATTGCTTGATAAATATATTCAAAAATATCAAATAAATTGAAGATATCAGATAAATTGAAGATATCAGATAAATAGAAGATATCAGATAAATAGAAGATATCAGATAAATAGAAGATATCAGATAAAATGAAGATATCAGATAAAATGAAGATATCAGATAAATCGAAGATATCAGATAAATCGAAGATATCAGATAAATCGAAGATATCAGATAAATCGAAGATATCAGCGAAATTGAAGATAGCAAAAACCCAGAAATATTTTTACAAATGAATATTGTAGTCAGTACAATATAATATGTAAGTTGAAGTTTATTATATGATATCAGATTTAAAACAATTCCAATATACAATGAACAATAAAAAAAAACAAATATTTTAAATAAATAATATTTGGGTTCTCGTAAGAATTTAGCTCAACATTAAAGAAACATAAATTGTGTGCTTATTTCCATAATTAGTTATTTTTATGTAGAAATATTATAGAGCCATTTAGGATTGACATACGTTTTTGCAAACTATTCAAACAGAGTTATCAACAAATAAATGGAAGGGTTAAATGAATGGGACTTCCTATAATGGGATATATTCCAGAATTTAAATAAATTATTATTATAGGTTTAAAACTATCAGAAAATCGGTTGTAAATTTAAAATGCATGGAGGAGAATACAGAAAATTACATCCCAGTATATTATGTAAAATTGTTGGTTATCATTAGTGCAAGTATTGGATTTTCAAGCTTATCCGGCAGTTATCCCTATAATATTTTCGAAGGTAAAAGTTGAGAGAAGATATAAAAGGTTCTTCTCAATCTGCAGCAAAATATATTTAGAAGAATTTTTCAGATATCTTCATAAAGATTAATCATTCTATAACATAGCAATGCACAAGTAGAAGCATTAGGATAATAAACAATAAGCAATTAACCCTTGTAGATATTAATTATAATAAAGGATCAATTATTCTTTCTTCTAAATAACCCGCTCTGAATTAGTATGAGAGCAGATTGTAGTGTGATTTAATAACTACTCATTCATATGTGGGCATATGAATAACAAAATAAAAACAAATGCCGTGTCATGCATTGACCGAAAACATAAAACCATGGATGCAAAGAATTTCGTTCGTGAACGTATTACACAAACTTCCAATAAATTTTCAGATAAAACTTAATAGACGATTAATTGTATTGTTGTAGCGTTAGAAGACAAAATTAAGTATGTATATAATAATTAATAATTTGCTATATACAATGTAAGTAATTCTTAATTTATACTAAATATAGTATGATTCCGAAAGATCCATACATTTTAAAAATTTAATCGAACTTGGTTTCTAAGTTATTTAGTTTTGTTTTAATATTGAATTATTATGGAAATCTTCTTAAGAGTTTTCGACTCAGAATTCTTATCCGATCAAAAATTACAGCGAATTGATTAAAATAAGATTCCTCCTACATAGGAATATACATAACCTTCCGTAGAATGTTGCTGTTTGTAACAGTATTCTTCAATGTAAATAAAAAATAAACATTCGCTAGACCTCTAATTTGGATAGGATTTGAAAATCTATTGAATTGGTTCAAAGCATCACTCAACAAAATTTCAATTAACCCCATTATTGTGGGATTTACAACAAGTTAACATAGACTCATGCGTATGACATTTTGCTAAACGAGGACGATTTTCTTTGAAGCGAACGATATTTTTTGAGGTGGGCGAAATATGTGAACAATAATTATTAGAATTTTGTAATGCATTCTTAAATATAGCGCTACGTACTACCATCACCAGATAAATACTCAAAAAGGATTAATCCCATAGGTTATAATTCTTAAGTGGTAAGCGATAATCCGATAATCGACGAATTCAAATAAATAAAAAATTCGGTTAATATAGAATAAATAGAAAGCTGATGGCTGTGACAACGACGATAAATAATAAAGTGTCTTAAATTATCACAATTCCTTCTTTTAAAGCAGATGAACATTAGCAATAAAATGTTTATTCAAATTGAAATCAAAATACGGTAATGAAATTAATAATAACGAATAAGGAATTAATAGCATGATCCCTTGCATAAGGACCACGAAATACCAAAGCCATACAATTCGGATCCTTCAATCTAATCGAAGTATCACCGAATAATCAATTAGCTTTACATAATTCAATGCCTTCTATATACCTACTCGCGATGCAATTAAACTCTTGCACAGTAACGCAAGAAGTCTCGATTACGTCAATTCAAACAATTTATAAGTATCTACTTCAATAGAAGCAATCTATTTAAAATAATTAAATATGTATCTATTTACACGTGATGCAATATGACTTAACAATTATTATCGTGATGATTTAGATATTTCTAGCGATCCCGAAAGAAACGATTACATACAATTCATGGATTACAACATATCTTACAAAACATTAAACGTTTTCCAAATATATATTCGCATGCATAATTGAGCTAAGTAATTTAATGAAGATGAAGCGTGACACCTATAAAATAGAGACGACCCATACGCGATTAAGGCTCAATAACTTATGCATGTCAGATAAATCTTAATGATACAACAGATATCGGCAGACACAGAAAAAAAATTACACCTGTTTTGTATTTAATCTAAAGCGGCATTAACTATATTTGCTTTCCGAATTATTAGAGATATGTTAATATTTGATTTCTATAGTAAGGCACAATATTTGTAAAGAACATAAATATTATATTTGCTAGTAAAATAAAAAAGATTTGTTTCTTCTATATGAAGATATATCTACCCTTAACAATTTCCAGATACGTCAATGCGTAAAATACATATTTTACAAGTATATCGGTTCAGAAAAAGTATGTGTATAAATAATTTACGAAACTATACTAGATGCAATTGCCACTAAATTTGAATATTAATCAACTGGTTACATACGACTCGACTGCCATGTGCTTTTCTTGGATTGAATTGTAAATCAAAATTAAATCAAGAACACAAATTGCAACTGATAAAAGATCTACGAAAGGCGACAACTGCTCCCCTATAAAAACGTCCAGATAGATCTTTTTTTGTTTCATTGTAATTGAATAGATGCTATAGAACAAAACTTCAATAACAAGAAAGAAATATTCACATTTAATTAAGATAAAAATTTTAAATGTTTTTTTTTAATATACTCAAAATCGGGAACACAAACAAATGCATAACTTTCAACAAAAGTATACCGGTGACCAAGATCACTCAATATAACACTGACAACAAAACTATGGGTTGGCTTAAGCATTTGGTTCACTATTCTTTTCTTAAAATAAGTGTACCTCTAACTATAAACAAACTACGTGCAGATGCTGGAGAAGGTACGCCTCAAATAAACGAAATATTTTGATACAATATATTGATTTTAAGACAAATTTATCTACGCCATTATATGTTAAGATACTCCAAGTGGTCACACAATAGAGTGGTCAAAAGACCAAACTAGCCTGGCCGACCATCTACAATAACGGAAGCAGATAAGCGGGCTTTACGTAAAATTATTAAAACAAACCGTAGGTCAAATAACAAAGATATAACTTTGTTATGGAGGGAGAGTTCAACTAAGAAAATTTCAAAGTCTGTAATGAAGAGAACTATTCGACAAATAGGATACGAGTTGTAGGATTAAAAATTTAAATGCGTATCAGCCTCTTGGGCTATTCACGCCATAAACTATTTTATGAAATAAACCAACATTTTAAATATATGTTGTGTAAAAATAAAATTGTAAATTAAAAATCTATTCAATGTAAAATATTAATAAAGAGGATTACAAATGTATATATAAATAAATAAAATGTACAGGTTTAAATTTGTAAAAAAATAAGATATTGTAAAATGTTTTGGAGGTAGCGGCTTATTTTATTTTTTCAACAGGCAAAAGAAAAACCTTTAAGAAGAAATATACAAAAAATTAATAGACTGAAATGGGCTCGGGAACATCGAAACTGGACTCAAAGACAATGGAATAGCAAAATTTGGCGTTTATGTGGGAGACACAAAAACGAGTTTTGCGTACAGCTTCAGAGGCTTATCATGGGATTGTTTGGTCAAAAAAGTCAAGTTCCCAGCGTAGATCATGGTTTGAGGCTTTATGTCTGCAAGGGGTGTAGGGAAATTACATTTTATTGATGGCATAGTAAACTCGCAGAAGTACAAATACATTTTGGAAGAATTTTTTTACCCTCGATACCGATATGTGAAACGGCCGAAGGTGAATTTATTTCCAGCAGGACGGCGCACCGTGTCATACGGCTAAATTCAACCAAAGATTGTTGCAGGATCATGAAGTACCAGTATTAAAATGGACATCTTTTAGTCCAGATTTATCGCCGATCGAAACCCTTTGGCACAATATGAATATTAAACTCTTTAAAAACCCAGTGCGCACAGTGCATGGATTAAAACTACCTTGCAGGGCATATGGGACAATGCGTTCAGATAAATGCAAGGTAACAATAGCATAGTTAATATAGCACTAATCGATGTGGAAATTGACCCTATATCCATATAACACAACTAGAAAATTAATTTCTACACTACAGCAAAACCAAGTACAATAAAACCGAATATTCTGAACGCCCTTCGTCTTGGAATATAAAATCTACAATTTGGATTCTAGGCGATGAGACAGGAATTAAAAATTTAATTAAGACATTTTCCTATTCAAAGAATACGCATACATTTAATCGAATGTTGCAGCTCTTCGGTACTACGTACTAGAGCTAAAAATACATATTGATGAGTGAATCAGGAATTTTAATTTCATATATGAAATCTTGCATATTAAATGATAATAATTATTGAATAAAAATAGACAGTAATGAAATGTTTCATTTGTTTATTTTCGAGTGAAAGATATTCGTAATAGTGTAAGTGCTCATGCAACTCACGACAATCATAATTATAACAAAAACGTATTCATTACCGCACGATAAAATCTAACAATAAGATTGAAATAATGCATACGTGCTTTGTTTAGTTTCAAATTATTTAATAGATCGCTTAGTTCGTTTTCTGACAATCAGCCAATAGCACTTGTCGCAATTTTATGGAATGAAAAAAAATTCGTAGATTTTTACGTCCATTAATATTGCAATAAAAGTAGTACAACTTACAGCAAAAAAATAAACGTAAATAATAACAGTTCCACAAGAGCCCAATGACTGAATCTGCGGTGTACGCTGCCATATAGATTATTTCATTTTAATAACAATATAAAGAAGATTGATTTCTCTATACAATTACACCTATACCCTACCACATCAGATTTAATGATAGAAATACGTGGAGGTTCATGAGAAATAATAGATAAATATTTTTGGTAGATTTAGCCCTTTCACTAACTCGACTTCTTGATTAAATATTAGATAATATAATACAGAAAATCAACCCTACGAAAACAACGACTATAAAATAAAATAACGATGTGAAACAATTCCATATAAATCCGCATGATTACTAATTACTATAAATCATTAATATATGCAATGTATTTAAATATATATTGGAAAAATTGTGTACGTCAATTTCATGAAGTGTAGTTTGAAATGACTTGAATCAACACCGTAATGCAGACATAAAAATAAATGATGTACAATAGGACTTAATACATTCTATGATGTATACATGTAAGAAATAACGAACGTCATATTTTTCTTTCTCAGAATAATTTTAAATAAATGAATGAGCATTGGCATTCATAGCAATACATATTGCGATGCATTAAAAATAAATTATGAAAAGATCAGTAAAAATTCATCAACTTTTATAAAAATTTATTTCATGCTTAAATTAGAAGTTCTAGCAACAAGGTACAACAAAAAATAAACAAAATATGTGACTAAGCAAAACGTTTGTTACTGTACCTACATATATTGACAATGCAAATTTTAGATTGAAAATGATAGAGCACACTTGCGCATATAGTAATATGAAATAAGGCTACTTGTAATAATATAGCAATACATTGATGTAATTATGAAATACAATTACAATTAAGAATAACATAAATCGTCGATGAATACTACTAATCAATGACCGAGATGCTAATCCAACAAACTCATAAGTTCGTAACTGTATTAACAAGACGAAAGTTGAAATAAAATATATCCATATAATACAAAACTATGATTTAGATACGAAATTTACAATTATTTGAAGTGTATATTCATAATATATAAATAGAATATATAAAATATTGAACAAATTGGCCATGAAAGTTGAATGAAATTAAAAACCACACAATAAAGAAAAGCAATCAAAATTTCGACATCGAAATAAATCACAAGAAATAATGGAAGAAACTAAGCATCAAACACAATTAGAACGATGGTGGATTCAACAATGATCAATCGACCACGAAAAAATACAAGTTGAAATAAATAGAAGCCACAATATCAAGAAGAAAACAAATAATTCCAATCAAAATGTCGAAATAAATCGCAGTAGGCAATAAAAGAAGCGAAGCATCACACAAGATTAACGATGATGGAATAAACAAAGATTGATAAAAGAATTATCAAAAACCAACGAGAACAACAGACAAATCAATACAAAATGTGTGAACACGAGAAACTGTGTAATAACACCGAAAACCAACATATGCAATCATATTGAACATATTTAGATTACAACACAAATAGATTTGTAGACAATAGTTAAAAATGATTAGTATTAATCAATGACTTGTGAAGATAGGCCAAATAACGAAGAGTAGCACTGAGCACGTCTGCATACCAGAACGAGCGAAGCACTAATGGTGTTCCGAGTCAAACGTACTGCGTACAGAGAAGACGTACACGAAGTTCGTCATTAACGGCCAATGAAAGTTGCGATTCTTGTTGAGGGTACCAATAAGTCAGCCGTGAGGGTAAGCAGGTTCACGCTTAGTTGCTTGAAAGAATACGGCACCGGATTGGCAACGGCTGGGCCAATGAAAACGTTTATCTACGAACATGTCCTTTTAGGGTGTAGTGCGAGTCATCTTGTATTGCTAATAAACAACAACCAGGGATGGAACCAGCACAAATGCACCACTTAATCTAATAATTATTCCCATCAAGTGGCAGAGAACCCTTTACATTCGATCATAATCTGGTCTATCTTTTTTCCATTTAGTTCTATCCTTACAAATTTTCTTTGTTTCAATCGAACTCGTTGAATGAAATTAATTTTTTGTACAATAAGTGTTGTATTTAAAATGCATCAAAGAAAACATGCTTAATATGTTTGTGATTAATTAATTCGAATGCTAGTTATATAGGAAATATAAGAAAAATGTATACTTAAATCGAAATATTATTTATTTTTATTTAGCTATTTATGCAGAACTTATTTGATATTTCAATATACATAGGAAAATATAAAATACGTATGTACCTGTGTTTAATGCTTTTAATTTTCGATGTTAGATTTTATCTAACATTTTCGATATTTTTCCAATTTAATCGCGTTACAAATTGATACGCGGATGTCCACGGGTTAACAACTAATATCAAAATACATATGTACATTATAATATTAATTTCTGGTAAAATAAATACAAATTTTAAAAAATGAGCATTCAGTTGTGAAAGAAATTTCTACAACGGGAAATGAGATATATTTTAGACCTTATCTAACGTGTACGACAGTGGCTACCAACATTTTAATTCGCGGTGTCGGCACATGACCAGCGTTGTTAAACAAAGAATTCTTCTTTGTTTTAGCATAAATGTAACATAATAATATCGCAATTTTTGTAAATATTATTTTGTTTTTTTATTAATTATGTTTGCTAATCAAATATAAATGTCGGTAAAGTTATCCACGAAACACCCAGCTACGGAAATTCAGTGTTGCCAACCTGAAAGCAAAAATCCCCTAGATTTTTATTTCGCTTAATACGTGGTTTTCAAGCTCCAAATATGTTTCATTTTGTGTAAAATGTTAATAATTAGCGTTATAAAACCAAAAACTGCAAGAATATTCACTGGAATAATGAAATTTGATTAAAAATACCATGTTCATAGGTGCAAACAGTGCGCTGTCCGACGTTTCTCTAATTTGCAAAAAATTGGAATGGCTCTTTTTTATATATTTACTATATTCGTAATCTACATACTCTAAGCTTTAATTCAAGATATAAAACATGCACTTTCGTTTGGCAGATCCTCTAAAAATCTCATTCGAAATGAGGTGTACCACATGACAGACGGCTGAGGTTATAATTTGTCTACACATTTGCATTATGAAAACTATAATAATTCTGTAGAATATTATGAAAATTACTTAAGAAACAATAAAAGACTATGTTCTATATATTTTGGGTATTGTTTAAATGCGTTATTAGTGGTATAATTGAGCATATTTCTGAGAATAAAATACTGGGGTTATGTTCTAACGACCTATTTAAGATTGACGGATAGAAATAAAAGATTGTTCTCCTTTTTTGTAATGTCATATATTTAATGAATACACATTTTTATTGAAGATTTTATTGCTTTTTTCTTCTTCCTAAGTAATGTTATATTTTAAAATGATATTTTTCAAAACATAACCTGACTATTGCAGATTGACGGATAGAAAAAAACGATTGTTTTACTTTTCATGCAATGTCATATATTTAATGAATCTATAAGTTTTATACATTTTTATTGAAGCCTATTGTGTTCAGATTACGAAAATAATTCACTTTTCAAAATGAGCCATTCAGATTTTTTGTAAATCGGGAAAATGTACTAAGTGACGCAGACTTCTTTTTCTGTTCCAATGAATTTTACAGCGAATACGCTATCAATTGCTGCGTATTATATCATTTATGAAACCCTGAAGTTTTTTGACTATAGAAACATGTCTTTCTTGCAAATCAATAGTCAGCTTTATAGGAAAATTAATAGAAATCGCCAAGACGATAAATGTTGTTTACGCTCACTCGCCATCTGACAGCTGAGGAATCCGTGGCTACGAATTCCACAAGTGACAGTTGGCGAGTGGGCGTAACCAAATTTATCGTCTTGCTGAAATACGTTAATATTTCTATAAAGCTGACTGAAGTCTTGCAAAAAGGATATGTTTTCATAATCTTAAAGCTTCAGGCTTTAATAAATGATATAATACATGGGAATTGATAGTGTATTCGCTGCAAAATTAATTGAAATAGAGAAAAGTGAACACGTCACTCAGCACATAACTCTAATTTGCAAAAAATCTGAATGGCTCTTTTTGAAAATGAAATTATTTTCGTAATCTAAACAGTGCGTGGATTACGAAAATATTATCCTTTTCAAAATGAGCCATTCAGAATTTTTGCAAAATGAGAAAATGTACTAAGTGACGCATACTTTTATTTTTGTTTCAATGAATTTTACAAAAATTACGTTATCAATTGCTGAGTATTATATAATTTATGAAACCCTGAAGTTTTTTGATTATAGAAACATATCTTTCTTGTAAATCAACAGTCAGGTTTATAGGAAAATAATAGAAATCGCCAAGATATAAATGTTGGTTACGCCCTCCTCGCCATCTGACATTTGTGGAATTCGGTGATTGCGTTAGAACATAACCCCAGTATTTTATTCTCAGAAATATGCTCAATTATACCACTAATAACGCATTTAAACAATACCCAAAATACATAAAACATAGTCTTTTATTGTTTCTTAAGTAATTTTCATAATATTCTACAGAATTATTATAGTTTTCATAATGCAAATGTGTAGACAAATTATAACCTCAGCCGTCTGTCATGTGGTACACCTCATTTCGAATGAGATTTTTAGAGGATCTGCCAAACGAAAGTGCATGTTTTATATCTTGAATTAAAGCTTAGAGTATGTAGATTACGAATATAGTAAATATATAAAAAAGAGCCATTCCCATTTTTTGCAAATTAGAGAAACGTCGGACAGCGCACTGTTTGCACCTATGAACATGGTATTTTTAATCAAATTTCATTATTCCAGTGAATATTCTTGCAGTTTTTGGTTTTATAACGCTAATTATTAACATTTTACACAAAATGAAACATATATGGAGCTTGAAAACCACGTATTAAGCGAAATAAAAATCTAGGGATTTTTGCTTTCAGGTTGGCAACACTGAATTTCCGTAGCTGGGTGTTTCGTGGATAACTTTACCGACATACTCACTCTAGTCTGGTAGTGTTTTTTGAAATAAATGTTGATGTGCTATGCGCATGTGTCCAATACTAAATCGTGTCATCGATATCTGTTCTGTCCTGGTTCTGATAGGTGTCACGGTGTGAGATCTGCTTTTATTATTCGTAATTTGTTGTTTGTCGTGTGAGTCCAGTCTTGTGCCCATTTTTCTTTAATTTTACTTTTAATATGGCTCTTGTAGTCTGGGTATTGAGTGGGTATTAATGTAAGAATTTCATAATTTGTTGCCGCTTTGGCCGCTATGTCGGCATTTTTACTTTCTTATACGCAGTATAAGTAAGTATTGTAATCATGAAAAATTTCGATCACGAGATTTTAACGGAAATATACGTTTAGACCTTCCCTGAATCGATTCCGACTATTTTTGGAAAGACGTCTGTGTGTGTGTGCGTGTGTGTGTGTGTGCGTGTTTGCGTATGTGTGTGCGTGTCCGTGTGTGCGTGTGCGTGTGCGTGTGCGTGTGCGTGTGTGTGTGCGTGTGCGTGTGCGTGTGCTTGTGCGTGTGCGTGTGTGCGTGTGTGTCTTTGTGTGTGTCTGTGTGTCTGTGTGTGTGTGTGTGTGTGTGTGTGTGTGTGTGTGTGTGTGTGTGTGTGTGTGTGTGTGTGTGTGTGTGTGTGTGTGTGTGTGTGTGTGTGTGTGTGTGTGTGTGTGTGTCTGTGTCTGTGTCTGTGTCTGTGTCTGTGTTTGTGTCTGTGTCCGTGTCTGTGTGTGTGTGTGTGTGTGTGTGTGTGTGTGTGTGTGTGTGTGTGTGTGTGGGTGTGTGTGTGTGTGTGTGTGTGTGTGTGTGTGTGTATGCGCTCTACAGCCTAAAAGGTTGAAGCTAAAATTATGAAACTTTAAACTTAAGATTTGCATATGTTTGAGGTGTGCACCGCTTATCTTTGAAAAACATATTCAAAGTGGAAATGCCTGTTTACTCTAGTCATTATTTGCAGTTTCTGTAATTACTCAAAAATGGTTACAGTTACAGAAAAATTGCCTGAACAAAAATTAAACATTTGTATGAATTATTTATCCAAAAAGAATACTGGTTTCAAAATAAAATTCTGCTTATTATATATATTTTTATATAAATCGTATCATCTGCGCCTGTCAATTGTTTAACAAAATAGACTTAAATAATTTGAAGTTTAACATTTAATATTTATGCTAAGAAATATATTTAGTGTAAAAGCAATATAAAGGTTAGAACAAATATTATAAATTAGAAAAATAATGAAACTACGATGTGGTTTAACCCAAATGCGTATAAGAAAGTTCGGTGCATGCCACTGCAGATGTTTATTCCCTGTTATGCCGATGTGTGATGGGATCCACTAGAGTATGATAGTAATATTATTAATTGTCGCTGTGTATAGGTCATCTTGATTTTTTTGAATTAGATTGTGTAAAGAGTACAATTTTGTGGTTTCTTGCAGTACACTTAGAGAGTCGCTGCAAATAATGTATTTTTTGTTTTTTGGGTCTTGATTCATAATGTCATGTATGGTTTGGTGGATGCTGTAGGTTTCTGCTGTGAACGTACTGGTAGTACATGGAAGATGTTATTTGCGTACAGTTTTTTCTTCTTCTTGGACTATCGCTGCTCCGACTTCTACGTCTATCTTGGAGGCGTCCGTGTAAATGAATCAATAGCTTTTGTGTTCACTGCATATTTTGTTGAATTCCTTTTTAT
This sequence comes from Nebria salina, assembly GCA_944039245.1. Classification (NCBI taxonomy): domain Eukaryota; kingdom Metazoa; phylum Arthropoda; class Insecta; order Coleoptera; family Carabidae; genus Nebria; species Nebria salina. The sequence continues at coordinate 3,270,924 of OX063280.1, forward strand.
AAGTTTTCGGATTTGTGAATTCTTTTGGGTATTGTGCCAGGTCTAGGATGCATTGGGGTGGTGGGATTTGCCATGGTAGTGTTTTGTTTTGGTAGTGGTATTCTATGTTCAGTGGAAGGAGGTTAAAGTTTTTTATGATATCGTTAAGTTTGGTTTGGTATGGGTTTAGGTTTGGTATTGTTGTATTATTGTCTTTTCTGTGAAAAATGATGCTGTAGTTTGGGTGGTTGCTATTTTTGAAATATTGTTCATGGTTAGGACAGCTCGTCTGTGTGGTAGAGGGAGTTCACCGGATTCTGCTAGGATACTTATTACTGGACTTGATCGGAATGCTCCTGTTGCAAGTCTTATGCCGAGATTTTACTTACCTTTGAAACACTATTTCACTAAATATATTTTTCAAAATAGATATTAAATGTCATATTTCTAATTATTTGAATATATATATTGTTTTTGTATTAAACAATTGGCAGGCATAGTTGATACAATACAATCCCAAATTATTTAATATGCCAAAAATGCGAATTTATGATTCACATCGGGTCTGCCTCAAGCATTTTAGTCCTGGATATATACAAATGCTAGAGGCAGAAATACTGTATTACATGGTGCTTATCCAACTTTGTACTTGGATGAGCGGCACGCTGTGCAAGAAGGTAGGAAAACCATTTTAATTTGATTAATCTTTTTATTTATAAATTAATTTATTTATATGTCCTCATGCCCGATGTAACAAGTGCATCTGCTTTTACATCTTCGTTGTGGGAGCACGATTATTGTGTTTCCGTGCAACCGGAAGATATAAAATATTTTTGCTTGGTTTAACTTGAGATCTGCCTGGTACGTCGAGTACATCTTCTTGGACAGTGCATCCAAGTGCAAGTGTTGAATTTGATCACTGCTATACTAGTTCGATTTCTGTGTCCGATGGTTAGTAGAGTAATATTTTATCTAACTATTAATATTTAATAATTTCATTTATTTTTTAGATTGCCCAAATTCTTCCTTTTACAACAGTGTTCTAAGTGGTATGTATATTTATTGGGGTCGTTTGAACCCCTAAATAATGTAAATGTTATTGTTGATTTATTATGACACTATTTTTTATACAGATGTACCTAGTACTACTTGTTTTGCGACTAGTACTACTAGCCCTCACCCATCGAACACTGTTGCCAAAAGTAAGTAGTACTTCTAATTTAAAAATATAAGCTTTCTATGAATTGTAATATTTTTCGGAGGTATCGAGTATGGGTAATCATCGTCAGATCAGAAAATCGAATCGTCATCAAATTAATTTTCATTTATAAATAACATTTTATAGTTTACATTTAATTCAGGTAAAACGAAAATCCAGTTCTTGTAATCCGGTCTCTCTACAACCAACACAAGGTGTGTAGTATATTAATCTATTTATAGCATTCGTGCAATATGTAGCGAATATATCTTTTATTTTTTAGGACTGGAGTTTGTTTCTGCTACCAAGCGGCCAAAAATCTGTGTTAATGATGGTAACAGGATGTTTATTGCCAGACGCAAAACAATAAATACTACACGCAAACGTGTGCAAGGTGGTG